>PVIU01018089.1:0-39931 GCA_004026605.1 Ondatra zibethicus
GTTCTTTTATTTCTCTGTTAAGTTTCTGTCTGGTTGACCTGTCCATTGGTGAGAGAGGAGTGTTGAAATCTCCTACTATTAGAGTGTGGGGTTTGATGTGTGCTTTGAGTTCTAGTAATGTTTCCTTTACATATGTGGATGCTTTTATATTAGGGGCATATATATTCAGGATTGAGACTTCATCCTGATGGATTATTCCGTTTAAGAGTATAAAATGTCCACCTTCATCTCTTCTGATTGATTTTAGTCTGAAGTCGATTTTGTTCGATATTAGTATAGCCACACCCGCTTGTTTCTTAGGGCCGTTTGATTGAAAAACCTTTCAGGAAGGACTTCTTGACAGGTGATGGGAAAGCAAGTCAGATACTGGTTTTCATCCTTTCTGTGATAGTCTGCCTAAGTTATGATGACCATTTTCCCAATTGTATATTTTAGTAGAATAAAGCCCTCTAGTTTCTTAGCCTATCTCTAAAATAAAAAATATCCAGTGCTTTACCACGTAAACATACCCATTTGGTTTGAAGTTTAGTATGTAATTTTTCATTTTGATTTTAGTTTCAGAGACATTTTGCCAACCTAAGTCTTTGAGAGATGATGTTCATTTAAATAATAGTGACTTTAAGCTGTCACCCAACACAGTGATGACAAATGAGAAAGCAACAAGGTGCAGTAGCTACTGATCTGGGTTCTCAGAATTAGGAAGGATTTGGAGATTAGAGGTTAGCAATAAGGGGATTAGATGAGATATAGATAGATAGTATATCATAAAATGTTTATAAATAAAATTAGCAGCATTTAGGGATCATTGATAAACAGCAAAATTAAATAATTTTAAGGTTTGGAATCTGGTGAATATTAATTTACCAAAGCGCTAGAAGTTAATAGTGTCTAGGCTCAGACCTTGTTCTATTTCACAAAATTTGATCTCCTAGGCAACCATTTTATCACATTCACAGTTTCCAACATTGCCTAATTTTAAGATATTTACAAATGTAAAAATCATTGCTCTAGGACAGGTGCTTAGTGTTTGCAATTTGAGTTTATATCAGATTTATTATAATCTAACTATGTTATTCTCTCTGAATCTTGCTGTGCTATATAAAATGTCTTTTATTTTTCTTTAGTTTTTTAAATTGTAGTAAATATATAAAAATTAAATTTACTTTCTTGGCTATTTTACAAAATAATTCAGTTACTACTAAGTATACTTATAATGATGAGCAAATGCAAATTCTTTTTAAGACACACTTTGTAACCTCCATTGGAGATGAAACATCTTTAGGGTATAGTTTTTAAATATGAGTTAACTTTTCAACATAATAATGGTAATGTCTTTCCTAAAAGGTTTGATGAATTCTTTCATTTCTGCCTCAGGATTTAATAATCTTTAAAAAGATGCAGTGGTATTTTGTTTGAGGCATTGCTAGAGTTTTCATTTCAATGTTAAATGCAAAAGAGAAACCACCCAGCTGAAGGAGGATTTATTTTGGCTCACAGGTACAGAGGTTTTAGTTTGTCATACCTCTTGGGCATGGTACCTCAGGAACCAATCTCAAAGCAAACAGAAAAGGCAGTTGTGAGGGAGAGGAGGGAAGGGAAGAAGAGAGATATGGAGAAAAAGAGGAGAGAATATGACTGTGAACTTTCCTTCCTATCTCATCTAGGCATTGGCATTGAAAAATTGCCACGTCTATTTAGGGTAGATCTCACTCACCTAGCCAACCCTGGAAACACCCTCTCTGACACACACTGATCTATTGGGCACTTCTGAATCCAATCATAGACCAGCAACATCATGGTCACTTGTTGAAAGCACCACAAAAATTTCAATTATCAGAGACCATATGAGTACATTGATTAGTGGATCAGAGTAGACTCAGAGAACTCTGCTTCTGTGATGTAATAATGAGATTTAATAGAATAACTGTGGAAAATAATGCTACTAGTCTCATCTGGGAATTTGCCTTATTTTTGTAGGGTTTAGTCGAAAGTCCCTGCTTAGAAGCAAGTTGGAGGTTGATTTTGTAGTTTATAGTCTCAGTTTTGTTCTTGTATTAGATTGACCTTTGTTTATTCAGTTTATTCAGTATCAGAACTCCAAGTTCTGGTACTGTTTCAGCCTAGTGGTTAAGCAATAACATCCTTTAAATTAAAGGGTGAGAAGACGCAGTGTCAACATCTAAGACACTAGGATTCAGATAGAAGGCATAAAACAGACTCGTTTATTTAACAATAGGGAAAAACTTATATACTTGCCCAGCACCCATACATTGCAATCCATTGATATTGCAAGGTGTGCTCTCATTGGCTAGGCATGATCAGGACCTCTGATAGCACCAGGCCAACTTTAGGCTGGCACCTCTCAGCCTGGTAGGACTTAACTTCCTACAATACTATTTTAACACTGTAATAGATATTTACAACAGTAAGCTATCCGTTTATCATTAATCATTACAACAAAGTTGTATAGGAACAAAAGACACAGGATATTCTAAATGGTTTATATTGCATGTCTACAGTTGACATCTCTTAACTCTTCAGGTCAAATACATCTTTCTTTTTTCATGTTTGACTTGAGAGTTCCAGTAGTAGAATGCCACTTGTTCCTTCCTGGATGCCCAGACCATGAAATAATCACTCAGAAACTATGTTATTTGTAATACTGTTTGGCCAATAGCTTAAGCATATTGCTAGCTAGCTCTTATATCTTAAATTAACCCATTTCCATGATTTTATATTTTACCATGAGGCTTGTGGCCTACAAACAAGGTTCTGGTGCATCTGTCTCTGGCAGCTGCTACATGGCTTCTCACTGACTCCACCTTCTCTCTATATATATCTTCTTTATTAACCAAATGGCAATAAAACGTATTCATAGTATACAGAGGAGAATTCCACATCAAGTTTCTAGGACTCCTGGATGTGCTGTTGATGAATGAGTCATTTTCTGTCAGTCAAGTTGGTTTGTTCTCCTGATTTCCTTTTCAGATTCCAATCTTCATTAAATGTATTACCTTTATTGCCTTTTTTCAATTATTTGATTGTGACTATTTCATTTATTTTTCTTTTTTATCATTTTTCACACTCAGGTATGGTATTTCTTGGTAAATTTTCTTTATATTTACTTCTCTGTTCTTTTCAATTCATTCTTTCTCTCACTTTTCTACTTTTTATATTTGCTCACTTCATTTGCACATGACAAATTAAATTTCTTATATGTTCCTCCCATGATTCTCACAAAATATATCAAGACCAAATACAAATGAAATTCTGTTGATTAAATAAACCAGGCATAATGGAAACATCCCCAGATTTCAGGGGCCTACTTCTGTCTCTCCATCCTTACTACCTTCGTGGAAGTCTATTCCACAGTTGTACAATGTTTTGCTCTGCAGACATATCCTCTGCCCCAGGTACACATAGTTTGCTTATTTGATCTGTCCTCTTCTTTCTCTCTCTCTCTCTGCCTGTATGACTGCCTATCTATTTACCTACCTATCTGTCTATTTTTTTCTCTCCCTATTTTGATGGTCCAAGGAATAAACCTGAATTTTTAAGAACAATATTAATATAGAACTGTTTGGCATCATAGACTCAGAAGAGGCTGGGGCTATGAAAGCAGTTGTAGCAAAGACAGAAGATAATCATTTGAGTTTGGGACATTCATCTTTTGATGATATAGCAACATATCAGCTTTTCCTTATTAGATACTATTATTTTTCTTCATGAGCAGAATTTATATAAAAGTCTGAGCTTCCTTGTTGATATTTATGTTTCATTATATATTATTATTTTCAAAGTCTTAAGTTTCTTTAACCACATTAAAATTCAGGGCATGTGTTCATCAGCATCATGACATTTCCCTGCCTTTGAACCAATAGAGAAATTCTTGTTGCAGAGTAAACTTTAACTTTGTAATAGTTTAAATAATCACCCCATGAAAGAGAGGATATATCATCAATTTTTCTTGAGTAAATCAATGGCATTTCCTGCTTTGAAAGGTTAATGCCATTATTTTTAATTATCAGAATAAAGATAGATTTGAAAACTTTTCTAAGCATGTGTTAGTAACATTTCTCTTACTATTACATAACATCATACAAAAATAAGGGCTTATTTTGGCTCATGATTATAGAAGCTGTCTTCCACCATTCATTGACATCATTGTGTTTGAGACTGTGACACTCACCTCACTGTAATACAGAAGGAAAATGAGAATAAACAAGGGCCTGAGTCTCACAGTCTCCTCAAGGGCTAGATCTCACTGACCCAAAGGCCTCCCACTAGCCCAACATTAAACATTCTTCCCCCTCCCAGTCATCTCATGCTGCTTCCCTGGGGATGGAGTCTTTAACAGGTAGTCCTAGAGGCCACCTACAATTTAACTATTTCAAGAGAGGAGAGAATTCTTTTATTATTATTTTCATCTACTTAATTTCAAAAAATCTATTTACTTATTCTTCCTTTTGCTCTGTTCTTACATATTCCATAAAAATATCAGTATAGAATGTTCCTTCCTTGGAGCCCCTCCCACACTCTCCCACTATTGGGGGTTCTTTTCTCACTATTCTCTAACTAGTCTACATTCCAGCTGTGTGTGCACATGTGTGTGTGTGTGTCTGTTTGTCTGTCTCAGTATTGCAATAAAGCTAAATTTTACTATTTTCAAAATCCATCATAGAAAACTTAAAAAACACAAAATGTAGCTATTGTCTCTGTTAATCAGTTTTACTTTGTCATAATCCAAACTTGTAGATAATTTTGACATAGTTGCTCTAAAGGAAACAAGCTCATTTTCACCTTTGTAGGTCATTGCAAATATATTACATAAATATTATATAGATGATGCAGTTAACATAGTTGATCATTTATAGGTATACAATAATCTACTGAAAATGAGAATTTCCAACTGGCCATTGCATTGCTGTATGTGCAGGCTATTTTCAATACTTTGCTACTTCAAATGTGCTAGGGTAAATAAATACCCTTCTCCTGTCATTGAGCAAATATGTATTGAGTAGCTATCATGACAGACACTCACTATTCTAGACAATAAACTGTAGGAGTCAATGGAACAGATGGAAAACCCTGCCCTAATGAACTTTGTATCTACTGGGAAAGAAAAAGGCAATAAACAAATTAAGCCAGTAAATGGGATGTTATATACCTGAAGGAGAGAAACACAGTGGAGAGAGAAAAAAAAAAAAACAAGGAAGGACTGGGGAATGCAGAGATTGTTATTTCAGATATATGGTCTGGGAAACTTTGATGAGAAGGTAACAATTGAGCACAGGCTTTAAGGGGTGATGCATAAGTTGTGAAGTGTATTGTATCCATAAAAGAGTATGAAGTCCTTGTGAGTACAGCATAGCATCGGAAAGGTAGCTGAAACCAGACCTCCTGTGACCTGAAAAGTATCAACCCTTCATTGGCAATAGAAAGGTACTACCAGAGGTTTAACAGCCTGAGAAATAATATACATTACTTCCATAGCAAAATACTTTGGAAGTTGTCAGTATCTTTTCTGTGGGGGACATAAAATAAAGGAAGTGAATTGCTTCAAGCAATCTTGCAGGTAACAGATTACAGTGGCTTAGATCATTATGTTGGAGTAAAGATTTAAGAAAAATGGTCAAATGCCATATATGTCTGATATAGCTACTGAGTTGTCAAAATGCTCATAGTGCTCCTTTCCACATAAATACATACTTCTTCAACACTGAGACACGGAGGACACACACACATACACCCCCCACACACATACAAATAGATGCCTTCTAGGTTCTTAATGTCCTACTTTCTCAGCCTACTGCTCTCAAAGTCTTGATCTCTACTCTCTACAGCTAGAAGTTGTCAAGTGAAACAATCACTTTGGATAATCTTCCCCTCTACTCTGTTGCTGACTTTTTTGCCTTGTCAGCTCACTTGATGTTTGCAATCATCAGCTATTCATTACTCACTATATTAGAGAATATATAGTTGCAAATTGGATGCAGAAGTCCTGCTCTTCATTTGCGTTTTCATTTTCTTTGTCTCAAACACAGAGAAACACATTGATACACACAACAGACACAGAGACATACACACACAGATACACACACACACACACACACACAAATTACAAGTCAAATGTATTAAATTTATTTCCTCAAATTTCTGGAGGCAAGAAACAAGTAATCAGTATCACGGTCTAGTTTCTGAATACTTTATACTTTAACAATTAAGCTATCTCTTTGTTTTATCAGTCCTTGACATTCCTTATCTTGTAAATGAATCACACCATTCTCTGTTTCCCATCTCCTTGTGTGCCTTTACAATATCTTCCTTCTGAGTTTCTCCTACAAAAGACATTTATCACTCGATTAGGACACATGCTAAACAGTTTAGTATGACCTTATGCTAAGCTCACTGCATCTATACAGATTTTAAGTAAGAACATATTTGTAAGTAGTGGAGATTTGTGCTCATGTTATTTATTTTGCACAAAATATTTCAATTCTGAAGTTGATATGAGAAAGCACAAGGCTTCTAAAAGAATCAGTAATAAATAAAAGTAGTGTTTTCAAAATTAACATTGAGGTGTTGTCCACCCAGAACCTGGGGTGACATCAATGCTGTCAAAAAAAAAAGATAAAAATTCTTAGCTTGATTACCTAGCTGTATGCCAAGTCCCAGCTAAATCTTCTCTGTATCAAGTGCTGTTGGGAGGCTCTGAAGAGTTATCTAGTATTATTTATAGCATACCTTAATCTTTGTGTCATCTTTTTTTTGGTTGGTGCCCTAAATAATTTGTATATTTTGGTTGTTTCAATTAAAAAGATCATATGTTTTTGAAGGTAAAAGTAGGTATTTTATTTTTTTATTTGCTGAAATCCTTACCACAATGTTTAAGACATACAAGACAGTCATATGTATTCTTTTGTTGAAACTGGAGTGTCCAGAGGCATTTTTGATAGGACAACTATAAGTCTGGAGTGAGTGAATTGTTTGCTCAAAGAATTCAAGTATTTATTTTTCTTCAAGTCATAATTAAGGGGCATATTCTACTGGAAACTAGTTTTCTACCCTTTAAGATGGAATCAACTGTCCCTCTCACAAGATCTCAGTATCATTCTAGTGTATTCTTAGGCTGCTCTTAAAATTCTTGCTGAAGTTTTACTTTCTTCTACCCTGGTGTCAGCTTTCTTGGAGCAGAGACTATGTCTTAATGCTCTCAAATCTCTAATGTCTAGAACAATGTCTCTCCGTATCTGGCATTTAATATAAAATTGTGGATTCATTTAATGAATGAATAACTATGAAAGGGGCTGAATCATTTTCTCCTCCCTGGCTTCCTTTTCCTCATATATAAAATAAAGGTAAATAAACGACCACGCCCAACATGCATGCCTCTAGTTCCAATGGAGGTTTGGTGAACATGGATGTGTTTAGATGTACCGGTATAGGAGTCTTTCCATCCACTGAATTTTAGAGAACTGTGGTTATGTTGTGGTTCTCTGATGTGATTCTAATGAGGTTGTATACAGGTTCTAAGTAGGAATCAGGCTGACATTGTTCAAGTGCATAAAATGTCAGGCAAAGACATGCTGCAGGTAACACATAAAGGGGAGCCGAGAGAAACAAGAGTCAACTTCCATCAATTTATTTCCATCTGTTCTTATCCACTTAAACACCCCCAGTTTATTTAGAAACAATTATCCACAACAACATACTAGAAGAGTCTCTCTGAGGAGTTTTCATCTTTTTTTCATAAAAAGACTCAGTGAATATTCAAAAACAAGAAATACCACAGGATAATTCCCAAACCATTACAAAATAAAATTAAACCCACAGGTGGAGTGAGGTAATATGTTCCACTCTCGCATGAAGGCTTCATGGGCAAGAAGCATGGTTTATCCTCACGTTGAGGATTATGGATGAAACCAACAAATCAAATTTGGCTACTGTTTTGGGAGTCATGGACTTTTTCATGTTATCTGAGCAAAGCCAATATTCGTAACTGTCAATCATATGAACAAGTCAAAACAGCAATTTCCCCCTTCGTTGGTGCTGTAGGAATAATTCTTCATGGAACTTTCTGTGTGAATGCAGTTGTTTTTTTCTGTCTAAGGCATTTCATCATGATGTGATGGATTATCATAAGTGAGGATGTAATGAACCTATATCTGAATCCAGTGAAATGTATGGTAGATATACAACACTTTTAAACACTCAGAATCCTGACCCCTACCTCCTTACACCACCTTAGTCTTTCTGAGCACTTTCGTTGGGATAGCTCCTGTAGTGTAAAATCCTGAGCACCTTTTATGTGAGCTGTGTTCCTTCTACCATGGTCCCTTGCCCTACACTAAGTATTTTTGTAAGTGATATCAGCACTCCTCTGGCGATCCTGGCTGAAAACTTGGACATTGTTGTTATTTATGTCTTTTCTCTTGAGCACTGGTCTGAAACTTGGTATTATTTCTGATTATTTGTCATGGTAGACAAGTGCCCCACATGTGCCAAATGTACATTCTAATATTCAGCTACATCATATTCCTTAGGAGACATGACTTTTCAAAAGCTATTCTCTACTAGGTATCCAATGTCCATACTATTACTTTCATTACAGTAGTGACCACTGTTATTTGTGTTCTGGACTCCTACTTTAACTACTATGAATACTTTCTAATCTCTTTACTTTTACTCTAACATTGATTAGTCATTCTTAAAATGTCTTAATATCACAAGTGCTTTACTAAAGTTTCCTCTCTGACTTATTTTTGTTACTTTCTGCTATCGTCAGTTATTTTCAAGTTTAATTCCCTAGAGTTTCATTACTCAGAGCACATATACCTTATGGAATGGAATATTACAAATTAACTAGTCCACCTGTTCATAGTTGCATATCACATTTTATGTAAAAGCTCAATATATAATACAGATTAAAGCAGAAATCACCTAATCAAATGACAATCAGAGAAGAGACTGTAGAGTTCAGCTTGCTAGCTATATTACAGACCCAGGTCATGGCTTTCTCCCTTGCAAAAGCTTCTAGGCTTCCCAAATGATATTTTATCTCTTTCTATGTATCTCAGCACATCATTATATGCTATGTCATGACATGTTTCCTAATAATGTATCATTCCTTTGTCTATAAATTCTAAATGGTATTAATATAGTTTCGCTAAAATATCAACAGGTTGATGATAAATAAAATTTGAAACATCTTTTGCAATTTTTGAGTTATTTGACTCCTAAGCGGTGAGAAAGTATCACTTCATAGATTACATAGCCTGGAGATGGAATTACAGGCAGTTGTGAACAACCCTATGTGAATGCTGGAATCAAAGTCATTTTGGTCTTCTGCAGAAGCAGTGTATGCTCTTAACCACTGAGTTATCTCTCCAGCCCCTCAAGTACTTTTTAAGTCATGAAATGATAGTAATTACTATGAATTTTGCAATGGATTAACCTTTGTGTTATATTCCCTGATGCCACAGGCAGTTAATTCAGCAGCTAATGTACATTTCACACCTGCTGTATGCCAGTTAATGTCCTGGATATAGTGTAAGTTAATTTGTGTCTGTTCGTAGTGTTTACATACACAATTTACATTGAAATGTATAGTGTGTTTATATTGGTCCAAGTCTCATGTGTAAGATAAAATTCAATAGAGATTACTCTAGGTATTTGAAACCCAATAAATTCAGTCTTAGCAATTAGTTACACAGATGAGTGACTTTGGAAAGTCAGAAAAATGAACAGAAAGATGCTGTCTTACTCCTAGAGAGAAGAGATAGATGATTGTACAGAAAAAGTAGACTATATTCCTTTGGTTGAAAAGACACAGAAAAATCAAGAGGAGAATTAACCTATTTTATGGGGTAAATGATATACTGATGAATATATAAATATGTTAATATATATGCAATTGTATGTGATCACTTTTTACATTAAAGTGTATGATTATTTGTTTAATTCTACCAGTATATTGTGATCTTTTATTTAGGAACCATCTCCCTCTGTAGGTATCTGTGAATCACTTAGGGAATCTTGATTATAGGATAAATGAACTTTCCTGTATAGGTTATTATCTCTTAAGAAAAGAAAACAAGCCTATGTGTGTGTGGTGTGTGTGTGTGTGAGAGAGAGAGAAAGAGAGAGAACGAGTGGTCATCCTGATGTCTGGTCATTATGCCAAAAGCCAGTTAGAAAGCTCTGCTTTGTGGAGCACATCAAAGCTTTGTCATCTCAATGATCTCCCCAGACCTTCATCAGTTGTTTAAATTGGTTAATAGATGAGGGGCTTATTTATCATAATTAAAAAGAAAAAAAGTCTTATAAAACATATTGGCCTGTGATTGGGTAAGTATTAGAGTTAACAGTCTTAGGTTGATGTTCTAATGACTCCTTTCAACTTTAAATGAGAGAGTTATTATGTGAAGAATAAAAAATGTATCCTGAGCAGAAAATCAAAACTCCAGAAAAAGAACTGGGGAGTAAATTAATAGTGAGTGCTAAAGTTAGATTCTTTTTAAAATGCCGTTTTTATCATTATTTTCTAATCATTAAGGACAATCTTTAGAGTGTGTATGCATGTGTAAATTTGTGTGTGTGTGTTTTGGGGGACAATGAATCTCATATTTTCCTGTTACAGGATAGAATATTTGTTTAACTAAATAAAGATGTGTTACATTTCTTTGCATTGCAAAATAACTATTTTACTATGTAAAAATGTGTTGCATTTGTTTATGCTGTATTTATTTAACTATGTAAAGATGTGTTGCTTTTTCACCTTGCCTGCTTAAGACACCTGCTTGGTCTAATGAAATGCTGAATAGCCAATAGCTAGGCAGAGGAGGCATAGACAGGACTGGAGAGAAGAGAAGAAAGGGGAGCCAGCCGGCCAGTTAGGTGCAGAGGAAGCAGGAAAACAGGATGAACATTATGTAGATGAAGCAAACAATCCTTGGGGCAATACATAAATGAATAGAAACTGATTAATTTAAGTTTTAAAAAAGACAACTAGAAAAAAGCCTCAGCTAAGCAAAACATTTGTAATTAATAATGTCATCGTGTCATGATTTGAGCACTGGTGGTCTAAGAAAGCCTCCTATATTTTTCCACAGTATTGACTATTTAAAATTTTGTTTTGCATATGAAATTTTTAGCAAGAACATTTTTAGGAAGGTGTTCTGACCCCAAAAGTAAAAATAATGTTTGCATCCCTCAAGCCTAGAATTTCCTTTGTTAGTGTTTATGCAAAAGGAAAACAACCACTGAGATTATAGATGCTGGAGGCTGGATTCTTCCAGTTTATCTTCTGTCTTAGTCACTGCTTTATTGCTGTGAAGAGACACCAGGACCATGGCAACTCTTATAAAAGAAAGCATATAATTGGGCTTTGCTTACAGTTTCAGAGGTTTAATTCATTTCCCACGAGGCAGGGAGTGTGGCGGCATGATGGTAGATATGCTAGTTGAGAGTTCTAGGTCTGGATCCACAGGAATCAGGAAGAGAGAGACTCTGGGCTTTGCAAGAGCTTCTGAAACTCAAAGCCCACTCCCTGTAACATACTTCCTCCAACAAGGCCACACACCTTAATCCTTTCAAATAGTACCACTGCCTGGTGACCAAGCATTCAAATCCATTAGCCTATGGGGACCATTCTTAAACTGCCTCAAAAAGGATACAACCCTGTGATAGAACCATTTGCTGTAGAGATCACTAGACTTGTCTGTTGACAGAGATTTCTGTCCCGCCCAGTCCCGCAGCCATTCAGACCAGCACACAGAGACCTACATTAATTATAAACTGGTTGGCCTAGTAGCTCAGGGTTCTTATTAACTCATATATCCTACATTAACCTATAATTCTTGTCTGTGTCAGCCACATGACTTGGTATCTTTTTTCAGTGAGGCATTTTCATCTGGCTTCCTCTGTGTCTGGGTGACACCTGCAGACTGAGTCTTTCCTCTTCCCAGAATTCTCCTGTTCTCATCACCCCACCTCTACTTCCTGCCTGGTCACCCTGCTTATACTTCTTGCCTGTCTACTGGCCAATTAGCATTTTATTAAAACAATATAAGTGACAGGGTAGAAGACCATTGTCCCACAGCACTTGTCTTTGTGTCTGTTGGTTCAGGATCAGAGCATCTCAGTAGAACTACTTGGCTTCAAAAATACTGTAGTAGATGTAAAGGGAGAGTCACTTCAATCCATAGACAGTCTGCTTTTCATTTTCATCTTTTAATACATTTGGGGTACCTCTAGTATTAAAAGGTGATTAAGACCAGTTGGCTCTGTTAACTGCAGGTTGGCAGTAACTGGGAGTTGGCAATGAGATGGTAGGAATGCACTTTAGTATTAATAGTGGTTCATTTGGCTGAGTTGCTATGAGAGCCCTGTGTCTCTTCAGTTATCCTCCACTGAAAATGGAAGTGACTGTGACCTTATTTGAATTACCTGGGACCAAGTTATCACTGTTAGACTCCAATTAAACAGAGAGTATCATAATTCCCTCATTTCCTATCTATGTGGTAGATTGAAGCTGTGGATAATTGTCTTTGCTTCTCCTAAATAGAAGAAAAATCCCCAGCAATGGCCTCCAGAGAGCCAAGGGGAAGGTGCCTGGCAGAAATTTGAGCATGATGCATCAAACCCACCTTAGTAGGCATCCATATTTGCCTTGCTCTTCAAGTGTTAGAGAACCTGTGAGTGCTCAGGCATAACTTTTCACACTAATGAGGAATTTTTCTGTTTTATTCCAATAATTGTATTCATTGTAAAGTATCTCAGTAGTGACCTACATAAATCCCAGCGGGATTTTTTTGAGGAGCCTGATTTATGGCAGAAAATTAAACAAGTCTTACCCAGATGCAAGTTGAATTCTTTTTCTGTTCGTTTGCTTTTTTATTGACAAGGATGTCCAGGGAGCTACAGTAAGAAGTCAGCATAAAGAGAAGCCTGTAGAGGACTTACTTATAAGGCTGGGACATTGCATTTGTAAATAATATTTAAAGTATATGATGGAATTTGGCTTTAAATGCTCATTTTAGAGGGAATTTGTGATCCATGAGGTAATGAGGTACTCTGCATGGAGAAAGACTGGTGATGTTCTAGTTCACTAATTTGCCCTAAACCCCTTGCCACCCAGTAAGCACAACTGAGAGACCAAAATATTTATTGGGAAGTATTTTTTTGTTCCTCATACCCTTATCTACTCATACAATATAGAATTAGTCAGTATTACGCAATGGGATTGCTTCAAGCTCTGAAGACACAGTGAAAAGAAGTCTTGAAACCATGTTTCTACACTCACTGATTTTATTATTATTTTAGAAAAATAGTAAAACATTCCCAGTACCATGACTGTACACTGACAATGTTATGAAGACAAATAAAGTGAGCATGGTAAAGCTCATGACAGAGCAAGAATAGAGACAATATGGCACAACACTAGGAATTCTATGTGAAGAAAATATATCTAAGCTGAGATTTCAAGAGAGAGGAAGTGACAGCAGAAATATCTGGTGGAAAAAAAAAAACCTTTGTTTTCACTATCCTTAACTTTCCATGTGAAGAACTTTCCTGCCAAGCCTGATCTTCAGACCCCCAGGGTAGAAGGAAACTACTCACTCTTGCAAGCTGTGTGAATGGATAAAAATTTAAGTACATAAACATTTTGTGATCTGATCATTCTATTTTTTTAACTGAACACAGATTCTATCCTCTCAAATGTTAACTTTTAAGGGCTCTGCTCAAAATGAAATGAATTTTAAATATAGGGCTATTATTTTACAAAATGGCTGTTTCCTAAGGTGATTAAATCACTTTCTATTCTACTAGCATTAAATGCTTCATCTTGCTCTTCCACAAACTTCATATGTAAGTTATGTTTGTCTGCACTGCCACAAATAACTGGTAAAAAATATTAAAAGGAGAAAGGTTTTGCTTAGCTCATTGTGTCAGAAGTTTTAATCTGTCTAAGAAGTTTTAGCCCATGTTTTGTCACCATTTTTTTCTGAGCCACAGTGAGATAAAATACTATGGTGGCAGAATTCTGTAGTGTGAGACTCTGTTCCCCTCACGGCAAACCTGAAAGTGATACAGTAACAGATATAGTTAAATGAAACACACAGGTCCCAAAGACATAGACCCAGTGCTCAACTTGCTGAATATATTCAAATCTTCTGAAGATGTAGTTTTTTCAGTAGCATATTGAAGGTTTGAATTGTTGAAGTGATTGAAGCTTTCTTTAGACCAACTTTCATGATATATTGTCTCTGGAAATACCTTCACAGACATAGGCAATGGTATGTTTCACTAAACATTTAGGTATTTATCAGATAAGCTAACACAAGTCTACTACTTGTCAACTTGAACCAAACACATCCCCTTTAACATAATATTCTACCTTGTCATCACAGAGGGTCATGCAAAATAATACTTGTAATACAAAATAATGTAGTATATCTTCCCTGAGTAACCACATATTTAAAAAAATTTCAACATCCAAGAGACAAAATTGAAAGTCTCCATTGAAGCTCAAAGCAACTCTTGGCCATGAGGATATACAAAAATACAGAATGAATTATATACTTCCAAAATACAGCAGCAAAGACTAAACGTTCCCATATGGAAAGAAAATGACTGGGCATAGAAAGGAGTGAAGGGGCCAAGGCAAAACTGAAGATAAGCATTAGATGTAATTGATCCATGTACAGCTTCGAGGATGTGTCCAAGAGGCTTGGACAGCTGTCCTGGCCTTCTGTAGCACACATGGTCTCTCTATTACGTGTTTGTTAGCAGATGTTCATATTCTTGGTATATGAAACTTCCATGGATTTCAAATGAAGCTTCTTTCTTACCACTTCATATATCACCCTTTCAAAGCCTCATTGTAGGTACTATGTACAGTTACATAATGCCTGGACCCTTATTATTGTCATGAAAATTTGGGTAGACCCACCCATCTCATCACTCCTCTACTCTGTATCATTGCAAAAATAGCTGCATGCTGATAATGACAAAATCTGCTACCAGCTTCATCTGTAGCTGGGTCACTTTGGGCAATAGTTATAGTACCTGTTGGAGCCTGGACACCTAAGCCAGACAAAGACATGGTTTAGAAATGACATACTTTGCAGCCTTGCATTGTGTATTACAGACGTTCTCTTCTAGAAGGAAGGTTTTTTCTATGATTTTACTATTTCATTACTCCATATTTCTAAAGGATAAGGTCTCAATGATTCACCTTTTCTGTTGTCTCAATCCAAATAATCTGGCTCCTGTTTTTTAATGGCCATGATCTCTCAGCTGCATGCCTTCCTTGGCTCCAACTTTATATAGGATTTCCTGAATCACCTGTGAGTTTTTTTATGTTATTGTTCCCTGCTTTTTGTTCTCTGTTTTCACTTAAAGCTGGCAAAATAAACAGCCAACAATAACCATGCAATGGCCTCAATGCTGGACTCCATTTAAACTTATACTTCTTCGATATCAGGGCCATAAAATATGTAGATAATTTCTTTTCCTACTCTTAAAATAAATGGTCTCTAGTTCAATTATCAATAAAATCCTCATTTCCATCCAAAGCCCAATGAACCATCTTTTTTCTGTCTACTTTGTTTTTGACACTTTAGTTTGTTCCCGTGAAAACTGTTCATTTAGCTGTGCTCCTAGTACCTAGGCTTCCAAATCCACACTGAGTCCCTTCTAAATTTCCCCTGCAAATCAGTTCCCAAGTCTTAATTACTTCTTGGCTACATTTAATTAGAGCAATGGTCATACTTCTCTGGCCCCTATTTTGTGTGTTACTTTCATCATCACTGTGACCAGATACCTGACATAAATAACTGTAAATGTTTTATCTAGCAGTTTAGGGACTGATATCATGGTCAGCTGCATTGTTCCCGGGACCATGATCAGACTCACATTATGGTGGAAGAGTCTGGCAAAGGTGACTATGGTAGGCAGGAAACAGAGAGCAGTACAGACAAAGCCCTTGATCAGACAGAGTCCATAAATACACATCCGCATTGATCTATTTCCTCCAGCTACTTACCACCTCCTAAAATTTTTAGAACATCCCAAGGAAGCACCAAACCTTCCACTGATAACTAATGGGGGACATTTCATAAGAGAACCATACTGGAAGTCTGCCTTTGACGGTGGGCATCCTTGCGTACTATAAAGTGGCAGAAGGTGTCACATGGAGAGACTTAGCAAGAGAGGGCTAAACTTGTGTCTATAACAAATACAGTGAAGAGATTTGATTCTCCAGGGCTCTGTCTTCTAAAACTTCCTCTCATATTTCCTGCTTTGCAATAATGTTTCAGTTGTTGGGGGGAGGGGAAGTCATATATAAATCCTGCTTTTTAGTGGAAATACTAGTTTTTCCTCAAACTTGGCATGATATAAAATTAGGGACTATTTAGAAAATGTCTAAATTAGAGAAATTGCTCACTTATCAGGAAAAAAATCCATTTTACTATATGAAAGCGTGATTTCTTAATAATTGTCTTTAAATTTGTGTGTGTGTGTGTGTGTGTGTGTGTGTGTGTGTGTGTGTGTGTGTCCGCGCGCGCGCATGGAGGGGGCTGCCCATGGAGGCTAGAATGAAGTGCCAGTTCCTTCAGAATTGAGGTTGCAGGAAGTTGAGGCTATTAAAAAGAGTATTTCTCGGGAACAGCAAGCACTCTTAACCACTAAACCTTTTCTGAAGCCCCTATTAATTAGTTTCAAATAGATTTCTATTCATAAATTAAACTTTTTTGAAGTTTAAGAAAATGATCCCCTAAAAAGTGAATTCTGTTTGCAAACATAAAACACACTTGATATTGCGTACATGCTCTGTGAGATTAATAACGTACAGCTCATCTTGAAATTTCTATAATATAAAACACACTTGATATTGCGCACATGCTCTGTGAGATTAATAACGTACAGCTCATCTTGAAATTTCTATAACTTCCTTCTTGGAAAAACCTGTTTGATCTACTAGTATTTTTAAATATATTGACCATATAATTCCTAAATCATTTAACCTTTCCAAGATGAATATATTTCTCTATTTACTTTTGAAATTCTGTTATTTTCTTTCTAATATTCATTGATTCTTGTTATGTATTTATCCCTGTAGATTTAGTGATCTGGTTAATAGTAGAAAGTATGAAGAGAGTTAAGGCATGGTCTTAGACTCAATAAGCAGTACATCCCAGAGAGAGAAAGCACTTTTGAACTCAGAATGACTTAAATTTAAGCTTTAGCTCTGTTACTTATGAATTGTATAACCTTGGACAAAGTGTTTAAATGTTAGTGATACCATTGGCTTCTCTCATAAAATGAGGATAATAATCATATAGACTTCATCTTGTGATCTTAATGATTAAATTCAATGTACAAAGTGTTTAATGGAGGGCATGGGGGCACAGAAAATGCTCAGTAGGAAACCTCACCAAGAGATAAAGGGCATGAAATGAGAAGAAAAAAGCTTATAAGCATGAAAATTATACAATAGATTTTGTTACGGGTCAAATTAATTATATGATTACTCCAATTAATTGTGGGAAGGACCAACTAAGATGGATGCAACAAATTACAATAAAAGAACCAATTTAGAAACAATATAGAAATTTGTGTTCTGTATTAATATTACGCCATGTTTATCTTTTTCCAAGTAAATGGAATATCCCTAATTAAGTGCTAATGATTTTTTATTATGATGATGCTTTCATTTATCATCATTATATATACATATCCTACTACATATTGAAAACTTTAAAACAGTCAGAAATTGTTACTTTATTTCTATTTCCCATGATGCAAATCAAAAATGAAATTTGCTTTATCACATACAGATAGGCTAAAATTAAGTAGAACTCCTAGTTCATATTGAGAGTTTATCCATTAAATTTCCCTCATTCCAGGACTTCGCTTTGAATAATGGCCTGCTGCAGATAGCTGCACAAGGTTATCTGGGAAGTGGCTTCCCCAGAATTCCTTTCACCAGGAATAGATTCCCAGGTTCTCAAAGGTCTTTATTGCTACAATGAAAGACATCTGTTTACCTTTTAAGGCAATAGCCAATCTTGGCATGGTCATTGTGATGCAAAGCAAGGGTTATGGAATCAGGTGGTTTCTAGCCAGATTCCTAAGGATTGTCTGGGGGCCAAGTGGTGTTTGACAAGGTCTTAGTCCTTGAAGGAAATCTTGGCGGTGTATGTATAAAGCAGTGAGAGTGAAGCTGAAGATATGTTGAAGATCTCAGGAGGGTGGCAGAGCTAAGCATGTGGAACATCTGCTGAAGAAAGCCATGAACAATGAGTTGAATGAGCCTGAGAAAGGCCATGTAAGCTGCAAATGTCAAGGTAGTAGGAATGATATGTCCGAACCTGATGTGATTTACATCATGACATCTCAGGACCTGGATATGAAGTGTGGAATTGTGAGATTTAATGTTGGCTCTACTGAGTTTCACTTTCTCTCTGGTCTCTTCATACACTTTCATTCCTTCCTTTTGGGAATATTTCTTTTGTGCTGAACTATACTGAACATACATATGATTATTTTTTATTTTTATAGAACCTCACAGCTAATAACTTGCTTTGAATCAGAAAACTTTGAATCTGAACATTTGAACAGTGTTGAAACTGTGAAAACTGTGAAGATGCATGGAGAAAGAGTCAACTCATTTTTATTATGACATGGCTGTAGTCCCTTGGAAGCTGAGGTAACACATTTTGCTTATAATATAAAATATGTCTCTCAGGATAATCTTTGAATACCGACTTCCTAGTTCATGGGGTCTGTGGGAAGACTCTTGAAGATTTCATTTGTGGAAACTACAGAGAAGGTACATTACAAAGTCACTTCTTGCAGGGTTCTAACTTGTTCAACATTCCTCTATATTACTATTCTTCCAGGGAGGTGTTTAAGTGTCCACACCTAGAGCTAAATAGGCTCTGCCACGTTTCTACCACTGTGATATTCTGCCTTACACTGGACCCAGAAGTAATGGAGCCAGGGGCTAAAGATTAAATCCTATGTAATAAAACCAAACCAAAACTTGCTCTATAAGTTATTTTAATTCGTTTAACATCCTGTATTCTGTTATAACATTACAAAATGGAGTAAATCTCTAGCCATTTGCTAATAAATACAGACTATTTTTAATATGAATTTAAATTAAGTATTTGTGGCTATGGAGTTGGCTCAGACAGGAAAATGCTTCCTGCTGAAACATCAAGTCCTATGTTTGATTCTGAATCCCATATGCAAAGGGACAGGAATGTAATGATATTGCAATTCCAAAAAAAATATTAAAAAGAAAAATTTCTGGGTGTAGTCTTATACATGTATAGTCCTAGGACTGGTCAGGGAGGGGGAGGAAAATCCTTGAGATTACTGATCAGTCAGCCTCTCCTAATTGGCAAACACTCAGCCAATGAGAAACCCTGCCTCAAAAACAAGGTGGAAGGGTCCCAACCAAGAATGGGTATGAAGTGTGCGTATGATGCTATGCACCCAAGTGCATGAGCTATTGTACCTCCGCACACACACTCCACAAAATACATAATATTAATAAGGTGATGAGACCATGTCAGAAGGGAAGACAATTGTAAGAGAGAAGAGATAAAAGCACTTAATTTGCTGTGAAATAAGAAAAGGTCTAGAAACTACCGCTGACTTTAAAGTAGTATGTTACCTTGAGAAAATTATATTTCCCCAACGTCTGGAAAAAATTGATCTTAGAAAAACTTCAGTAATGGGAACTTACACCATTGTTTTCTCATAATTAGTTGAGTGACATGTTACTAGAAATTTAAAATTTACTTCTAATGATAGCAATTACTTTTAATACACTAAACGGCTCAGTAACAATTGTCAGGGCCATTTTGAAGGCAAGTGGCAAAAGGAAAATTTCATTTACTGTCATTAACAAATAAAACTCTGATATCTCATCAGGGTAACCCTAAGTATTTAACATTTTGTGAGCTAAAAACTGAAATAGAGAAATGAGGTATGGTGCTGGGGTCACAGACCTGGACATGTGTTTATGAGAAGACCAATATTCTATTCAAAGACTATAAAAGTCTTCTTTTAGTCATACTTTCCTGCTTACTATTACTCTGCACTGCATGTTGGACCTCATGGTCTCTCTACAGGTGGCCTATGACTTGAAATAAGAATATATGACTTGTACCGATCTCTAATAAAATGAGACAATGAGACAGGGAGGGGCAGGAAAGGAGAGAAGTGTAATGTTGCAATATTGGTGTGGTGGTATGTTTCACAGAAAAAGTGAGACAAAGCATGGGGGAGCAGAGAACACTTCCAGAGGAAGCCATGTTAATCACTTCAGATGCATGGTGTTAAGCTGAATTCACATAGGAGAGAGGTAAGACACTAAAATCAGTGGAAAAAAATGAGATTCAGTTTTGTCTTTTGTATTTTTATTGACATATAACATGCAAAGTAAATACATTTTGTAAACATTTATATAACCCAACCCACAAATTTCCCAGGATGCAGATGAACAAATGGATCAGTGCCAGAACACACAACTACATTCTGTCTCTTAAACTACAGTGCCAACTTCTAGGAGCCAAGTTTAGCTTTCCATGGCTTTAAATTTTACAGTTTTGATTGCCTGTACATAAAAACATTTTACTTATAACTATTTACATTTATAGTCATTGCTATATAATATTCTACTGCAGGTCTATGCTGTACATTCTCTTCCGTTGCATATTTGAGCATTTAGATGCTTTTCAGAGTTCACCTCTTAGAAACAGGTGCTGTGCACAGACTAGCATTTCTTGAAGACATGTGTGAATTTCTCTTGGGTTTGGGAACAGAGTGGGGTAAATTAGAGTAAATGCTGGGTTGTAGAATTGTAGGAAAATAACTGAACTAGCCCACATTTCTCATGAAAATGAAGATACTGAATTACAGAGGGCAGATGTGGTAGGTGGGAGCCAGTGAAGGCTTGAGCTATTTCATCTCAGTCAGATAACATGTGCTGGATAAGACAGTGAGATGAGGGAGGATAGCTGAGCTTGGTGACTTAGTGTGACCTAGACTAAGCAGTTTGACTTCCAGAGATTTAATTATGTGGGTTTCGGTGCCATTCACAGGGATGAGTGTGATAGAGATCTCATTAAATATATGACTTTTTCCACAAAGGTCTTCTTATATAATCAGGAGAGAGTAAAAACTAGCACAGATAATAGCTTATGCTCGTATGCTCTCTAAGACATGTATAAACTCATTAGCCTGAGTAATTGCTATACTCTTGTTCTAGTTAGCTTTACTGTTAACCTGACACAGCCTACAGTCTCCTGACAAGAGAATCACAACTGCACCGATCAGTTTGTCCTATGGGTATGTCTGTGAAGATTGTCTTACTGTGACTTGGATTAGGAGGGTCTAACTCCCTATGATTGGCAGTGTTTCCTAGGCATGTGGTATAGGCTATATTAGAATGGTAACTAAGCTTGAGTCTGCTAGCTAGCCAGTCAGTAGCATTCTTTTACGGTTTCTACTTCAAGTTCTTACTTGATCTCAGGGTAAGGCAAATCTTTTCTAAGTTGTTTTTGGTGATGGTATTTCACAGCAACAGAATGACAGTTGACCAACTTATCTGCTAGTTGTTATACATTCTAATAGCTTGCATAGGCTCTTTATAGGGGTCTGGAAGACAGACTTGGATTCTTATCTACCTCTGCATTTATAAGTTACGTGGACTCAGGTGGATAACTGTCTATGGTGTAAGGGGCATCTTCTTCAGCTGTATCACAAGAGTACTGATAGCTGTTGTGTGAGCCAGTGGGGAAAAACAATAATGTATCCATTAGTGTCTGGTACATAATTGCTTTAAACTATGGATATTAATGTTGTTATGTCTAGCTCTTAGCTAGTAATACTAACTTTAATTTTGCTCTCAAAGGGAAGTCACTTTTCTTCTTCTTCAACAATTTGATCTAAATTATGATCATTTGAGTGTTAAGAAATACTTTAAGGCATATTATTTAGCAGCTTTAAACCAGATTCAACCATCTCCTCTCATTAGGCTTCTGCAATAAAATGATACATAAACTCATGTCAGAAAAGATTCTCTTCTTGAAGTCCCTTATCAATATTAAAGATGTAATCAGATACATTTATATTTAAATATATTGATAATAACAAACTACTAGTAATTCTTGATCTTCTCTTATTAAGTTATTTAATGATCACATACATAAGATTATGCATAGTTAGTACTTTGTCATATAGTTGAATCCTAATCAATTATTACTTCCTTTCCACAATTTATCAATATACTGCATACTGTAATAGAACACCATCTTCTCATTTAACCAAGTTTACGCAGTAGGTGCTTTTATATAAAATTTTAATAGTTTTCCCTCACTTTTGTTTGAAATGGATTTCTTCCCTTGTATTTTAGTAGGACAAATGGAATTAATACAATTTTCTGATACAATGAATAGCAGTATAAAATGTGAAAAGTAGACTTTTCCAACTATTTAAAAATGATTTGTAGAATGAACGGCTAGGCTCCAGGGCTGTGCATACTTCCAGGAAGCAGATTGTGAGAATGCCACGGTGCAGGGTGAAGTGAGTCAGTCTGGTATCCACAGCTGCTGAACCAGAGGCAGATGGGATGTAACAGATGAGAACGGGGCTGCTAGGCATCCATGGAATCCTGCTTCCTCATCCACACACAATGCACAAGTGGCATGATTATTGCCGCCATCCAGCCCTGGGGCACCAATGAGAAAATCCATAGGTTTTTTAGAAATGCTCACCAAGTTCCCACCAAGAGCGCAAACACCATGGTATTTGTGCTTCTTAGTGTGGCTTTTCCCAGACAACCTCTGCTCTTCATCTCAGGGCCTAAAAGGATACAACGGTCTGTGTCTGTATCCATTGCAGAAGTCTAGCCAGAGGGATTAATAAGGAGAGACATATTTACCCAATTCCTTTCAAGTCTGCTGCCTGGTTTGCTGACCAAGTGGTTCTAGGTATTTGGCATGTGCACTAATGTGAAGGGACAAAACAGGAATTTGTGTCTGGTCAGGCATTACAACCCTGGGAAAAAGTTTTCTTGATCATTGCAGATAATCATCTAGAGAGCTTTCAAGCATCATTTTATAGCATATAAATAAACAGCATATCCTACTCTAACCGGTGAAGTCTGACTCTCTCAAGTTTTCTGGGCATTGGAATATTCTTTCGTTCCCAAGGAGAGTTTACTACATAAATAGGATTAGACTTTAGTTTTATAAGGCAACTTGGAAACCATGCAAGGCTATTTCAAGGTCACACAATCTGTGTGCGAACTAGGCCATGGTAACTGTGGTTAGAGAAGGGTTTTCTACTCTTGCACTTGTATTAAGAAAAGTGAGAGCTTTTCAAATTATTTAGATCCATGTTTTTTTGTGATCAAAATGAGGCTATCCATCAGAGACTGTGTGGTCTGTTCAAAGTCCCAAAGCCTATTGAGACCAACCATGCCTCTTGACTTTAGCTCCTGGACTTAGGAATTTTACTTATTTCTTTGGGTGCGTTAAATAAACAAACCAATATTTACACTTCAAGATGAATGTTAAAGTTATATGTATTATGTATGTATAAATTTACATATATAAACATATATGTACATGCATGTTTCAATATATATAGTGAAAGCTTCACACTCAAGTAATTTATGAGCAAGCATACTTTGCACGACATTTTCATAGTGTACTCTAAGCCTAACTTTTGACAGTTCTATTTGGCCTTCACTATAAGATCCGGGACTCTCAATAACTCTTTTGCTGTGCCAGCAAGGGCTGCACCACTGAACTCTACCTCCGCCCCACACCTATAGTGCTTTCAATAGCATGCCACAGTACTGACTATAGGGAGCGATGGTACTAATGCTGCATCTTGTTCATGCAGAGTTATTGTGGAAGTTACATAAGGTTGCTTGAATCCATGATTTGTCTTGTAGGTGATACTGTGGATGAAAGCAAAGACTCTCTGGTCACTGCAGAAAAAAGAGTGAAGTTTGAAGCCTGAGACAGGGCAGAGGAAATGATGGCGTTGAATCTGAATTAAGGCAGCCGCCAGGGATTTTGATGGCGTTGACTCTGAATCAAGGCAGCCGCCAGGGATTTTGAGATGAGCAAACTAATTATTTTTTTATGTAGCCTCTATTCACATTTTTATGTTTGATTTTGTCCTTTGATTGTAATGACAAGTTGTGCTTACATATTATTAAAGATGAATACTAAAAAAGTTAAAAGGAGGATGATTGATGTCATCCCAGCAGGGAGGAGAAGCAGAAGGGAAGATCCTTTTATCCCCTTCAGTCTTGGATAGTGCATGTCTCTCTCACCCACTATGGAATGACCTTGCAGGACTTTCCTTGCTCCGTGGTACACTGGTGGCACTAAAGCGTGGGTACACTGGCATTTGGGTGCACTGGCACTGTTTTCCTATGACATGACAGTGTGGATGGTGGAGGGCGGTGAAGGGCTGCACCCCTCCAGCTACCAGCACACTTATTTACTGACGACTCATGTCACTCAGATCTCTTGGGGCATTTATGATTCCATATGTGAATCTCTTCTTTCAAGTCCCTTTAATCATTTCTCAGAAACACAGTCACTACTAAAAATTTCTGAGGGGAAAAGGCTAATCAGTTTTTATGTCTTGAGAATACTGTATACAGAAAGACTGGAAGACCTGTAGAAATATTCATTAATTGGGACTTAGACATGAATATATAATCTAAAGCAGTGTATTTGATTTTATTTCAAATTTGGGATTTGGTTTTGTTTTTGTGATACCTCTATTTTACATAACAAGAGAGAAACTTTTATTAGTAGACATTATAATAATGCTTACTGCAGGATATGAATAATAGCAAAAATAGGCAATGATAAAATTCCTCTGGAAGGAGAATTATTAAGTTGAGTTAAATATTTACACTGAAATACCACAAAATAATGAGAAGAAGTAAACTATGAGTACACATACACACACACACACACATACACACACACACACACACACACACACACACACTCTCCTGGAAATAATTCTCCAATACTAAGTGCTAGTGAATTAACAGAAATCACATATGTTTAAATATCAGATTAACCTAAAATTTCATTATAACAGAAGAGCTAAATAATTGAGATATACTCTTACAAAATGGCATTTTACAGCAATAAAAAGGAGCAATATTATACAAATTAATATCAAAATATTTCTGAATGATAAGAACAAAATTGAAAACATTTGTCATATGTAAACATCTATGTCTAAACACATGTAAGTGATCCCATTTATTAGGATTTAATCACAGTTAAATGTCCATTAAGTCTCTAAGCTTTCACACTCCATTATCACAATTGAATACTGATCAATACTTTGAAAAATAAAATTCATTAAGTTTAAGTTATAAAAATGAGGGGATAATGAGATGACTCAGTGATTAAAAGTGCTTACTGCTACATACTGAGGAACTGAGTTTGGATGTAAGAACCCCAAATAACTGATTAGGCATGGTCTTACACTTGTCTATGACTCCCATACTGTGGTGCAGCAAGTCAGGAGGCTTGCTAGGGCTTGAGGGATACCAGATTACCTAAAACTATTAGAAACTCCAAGTATATCTTACTTACTTTGATATTTTTGTGACTAAGGCAGCTTATAAAATAAAGTTTTTAATTAGACTTATGGTCCATGAAGGTGGAGTAAAAGCATGGTGAAGGGCTGAGAGTTCACAACTTGATCCACAAACAAGAGAAAGAGAGACATGGGTGGGAATGACACATGTCTTTTGAAACCTTAAAGCCTGCCCCCAGTGACACACCTCCTTCAACAAGGCCACACCTTCCAATCCATCCAAAATATTGCCACCAGCTGAGAACCAAGAATTCAAATATATGAGCTGATAGAGGCTATTCTCATTCAAACTACCACAAAATTTGTGGAAATACCATGTGTAAATAAATAAATAAATAAAGTGGAGTTCATTGTAGAGGCTACCTGACACTCTTTTCAGTGTTGCATATATATGTGTGCATAATTGTGCGTACATATCACACATATGCATAACATATGTACACGTACACATGATAGTTTGTACAGTGAAATATAGTGATTATTTGATTTTTTGGTTGTTCATTTCAGTAAAATATTGCATTCTTGGAAAGTATATTATTTAATGAGTTAGAAAATACATAATAAAAACATTTCATGAAACTAGAATTTATTCTTTCTAGTTTAAATAAATAAATGAGTAAAAACCCTTAGAAATAAAGCATATTACTTTACAAGAGCTGATGTGACATAACACCCAAGGTGGCACATTTACTAGAAACTTACTGTTTCACTGTCCTGGGAACTAGAAACAAAAGATCAAGGTAATGCGGGGACACTATTTCTTCTGTGGCTACTCTCTAGGCCTTGGATATGGTTGCCTTCTTGGTATGCTGTGCATAGCCTTCCCTGTCTTAGAGACTTCAGTTCCATCTGAATAATTCCATGCTAACCCATTATTCTTAAGGCCCTATGTCAAAATCTGATGATATTCAGAGGTATTGATGAAGAAGTTTCAATATACGCAATTCATGTCAATGATCTGAAGTAAATAAAAATTGGGCTGACATGAAATCTAGGAAACACAGATAATAAAATGAAAATAATCAGAAGCATTATAATAATGTGAAACAATATACATGTTGCATTAGATAAGAAATACATTTACAAAATGTGAACTTGAAAACTTGTTGATCAGAGTCTCTACAACACTCGAATATTCATGGTAGTTATTGCTCAGGAGCAATATCATCACTATTTTCTTTATATATTCAAGGTTATCTAGGATGAGTATTATTTTCATAATCAGAAGTGTTTTTAAATTACTACATGGAGAAGATAACAAATTAAAAGCAGACACTAATATACCAAGGACACCATGCTCTAGATAAATAAATTCATTTAGTCATGTGATCAGAAGTTACTGGTTTCTGACTATTACCTAGCCCCAGGATGAGTGGGGAAGATAGGAAAGGAGGCTTTTTTTTAATATAAAATTCTTATTCTATGTGTCTATAACCTGGATTTGTAAATTTATGACTCAGTATATAACTCACATTTGCTAATATTTAAAATAATGTTCCTAGGTAACCTCAGCATATTCTATGATGTACTACAAGTGGAAGAATATCCATGTAAGAAGACAGAAAGAAAGAGAAAAGGAACACGATGCTATATTTTGAAATATTGTGAAAGTGTATAACAGAACAATTTGTAATTTGCAGGTTCATTTGGGAAAATGGAGTTAAGACCAACTGAACAGACATTACAGGGAGTTAGATTTTGCAAACACGGAAAGATTATTCACTAAAAACATTTTGAAAACATCTGATTCACTCCTGGGTGGTCTTGAGTTTACTGTGATTAAATTACTAAAGCTTAGTCTTCTTCACTATTGTCTACCAACAGAAACTTTGTGATAGTGGAAGTACTCTACAACAAAGATGTATGATATGAAAGCCACTAGCTATCCACATGTAGATATTAAAATGGATTATTATTCAGTTATAATTACATTTAACTTTCATTAGTTTAAATTTAAACAGTGTTTTCCAAGTTGGAAATGCACATCTGCTATGTCTCGTGGTGGGAGCACATTAGAACTATAAATTGTCAGTTTATAGGATAGTGTGAGGATATGATTCTCTAAAACCGCTTATAGTGCATGACTGTAGAATTCTTTAAAGTTGAGGTCAAGAGCCGATTCTGTATCTATGGCAAACAGAGACAGATATCCTTGGGCTAATGGCTATGCTGTAGATTATCCAAAGTATCTTAACAACACCTTCACCAAATTTGAAGGAATCATAGCAATCAAAGTGTTCAACTTGAAATACATATTAGTTTGTTATAATTCAGGTAAAGGTGACAATATAAGAATATTCAAAATATAAAATTTGTGTGTCCAAAATTAAATGTTAATTATACAAATCTCAAATACATAAGTCGAAAAATTAAGACTTTGCATTACAGGATTATTAGTTACTGGTTACTCATAAATTGTAGGTATCCCAAGTATATATTCTGCATCTAGACAATAGAATGTGAAAGAGCAAACATTAGAGTACTCGCTCTAACTCTGGTCCACTGAGGGAAATCCCTACCACTTTTCACAATGCCTTCTATAAACTCTGCAAACCAAGAAAACCCAGTGAGTTGAAGCAAAATATTATCACCATCAACATATCTAGGAATGTCAGATATCTAAGTTCCTTAGTGTGTACATTAGACATGTAGACTGAGACTCAAGATTAACAGAAAGATTTGTTATTTCACTGTAACCTCACTATTAGTAAACACTGACCTATTTTTGGACAATAATCTATAATAAGGAGATTGAAGAGAGAACTGAAAATTTAAAGGTAGTTGCCTGGATTCTAAGAAGCATTAATGTCAGGAAAGTCAATTAGGAATGGGGCCCCAGAAAGTCTTTGTCTCTGAAGTCTAGGCCACATCCTTTGTTAGCAGCAACTTCAGTAACATCAACAGTTGACCTTTTCTTGGCTCTGATGAGTCATTAATCAAAGTTAAGCTTATTGTGTGTTTGCCATAATTGGAGGCCATATCTCTCAACCTTCTATTAAAAGGACTTGCATAGAAAAGGAGAAAAAGAAGGGGATTAAGGTTACTATGTGGTTTTGTCCATAAACTGCATCAAATTGTTTACATTGTCATTTGTTATTTCAACTGTCCTCCATATTATCTCAGATACTAAACCACAATTTTGTGTATTGGCAGGAACAGTGTGCTACCTTCACCAATGCATGGAAATATTTATTTCAATACTTCAGTGCATGGAAACATTTGTTTCCTCTATGTGCAGAGCTCTCATTTGTAATTTTTTCCACATCAAAAACATTTCAAATAGCATCTTAAACTCAGACACTTTTGTGCTAGAACCAGAAAGTATGATAGGGTAGTTGTTAATTGTTGATGAAGAAGACCCCAAAAGCACCAATGCTATACAAACCGTTGTTATCGTTCTTGATTGCCTATCAGAATGTGATGACATTACCCTGTTGCTGAAGGAATCAAGACTTTAGACACAGAGAGTAGAGAAATCAAAAAAACTGAGATAGAAGCTTCCTAACTACTGGTGAACCTCGTAGTGCTGTAAGGTGCCATACAGGCTGTTTACTAAGCTATAAACCACACAAGCTACAATAATAACCTGCCAAATAATGCCTTCCCTCTGGTGTAATAGTGTCATGGCTGTTATTGTGGTAACCAACTGCTTCCTGAATGGATCTGAGACCAACTGCACAGAAGATAACCCATATGTGGTACTGTGTATCTGATCATGGTTACACAGCAGGGCGTCAAAACTTATCCCTACTGTTATGCTTAATGGTTACTTTGTCAAATATAAACTCATGTTTATATTTATAGATCAGTGCTTCTCGCTCCATTTGTCAGAGAAAATCTCATGGCAAGGACAGCAGTAAATGTAAACTTTTAAACAATCAAGGTTTCAAGAATAATTAATGGTGGAGTACTCAGCCCTCAAAAACAATACTTATATCACCCGTCAAGGTTCATGAAACATTGCAGAAGAAGGAATAAAAAGAATGAGCCAGAGAATAGAGAGATATGCAGTGTAAAGAAGTCTCTGTACTTGTCCCGGTCTTGGTATACTGAACCCACTGCACCTGTGGTTACCTTCATACCCCTCCAGCATTGATGAGGGGAGCTTATGCGGCTCTAATGCTCCCTGAGGCACTATTGAAGGCTAATAGTTGCAGGGGAAGGCATTTGTCAGTTTCTTCACTAATGAACCTACTGATAAGTTGTCTCCTATTCTATTAAATAACCTCCCTCTCCTGTTTATACAGGAAGCATCAATAAAACTCAGAAGTATAGACACACATAAACACATACACAAACACACACATACACACTCACACACATGAAAAAGGGAGACATACAAAAAAGGAGGGTTTCAGCATGAGGGAATGGAGGATGAGGCAGAGTAATAAGCAATGAAAAGAGCTAAAATGTATTATATTCATGCAGGAAACTATCAAAAATAAAGTTGAAATTCACTCATCTAAAACATTTGTGGCATGTTTTGAGATGATATATAAGAACCACAGAACAGACATTCCACATATGGCACATTACTTCTGATTAGATGTTTATTGACTTTTCAAGAGGATTGTAGACAACACCCATTGCTTTAACAAAATACTTGAGCCTGGACATTTATTAAAGAAATATTTATTAAACACTGATCCAAGTGTTGATACCTGGGAAATCCAAGATCAAGTTGGGCAGACTTGGTGCTTGGTGAGTTCTCTCTTCTTACTGTGTCCTCTCATAATGGAGAGAAGTCAGCTCTTTGTACTTCTCTTATTAGTGCACTAAGCTTCATAATCATTTTTCAAAGGCCCTGTCACATAACACCAAAAATTTGTTGGCTATATTTCATCTTAAACCATATATTCTGGACAGAGCAGAGAGGCACAGAGTGACATGGTGATTGATCCATGATAAATGGGCATAAATAAAAATGTCGTGTTGTCCTATAGATGCCAACCTTCACACAACCATCTTATTTCATTATCTCCAAGTTAAAGGATAAATAGTCTGCTTAAACCTAACTACTCTTGTCAACTTGACAATGTATGTATCCACATGTTTATGAGAAAAAGGTATTTACATTTCTACCAATGTTATTATCATGATTATACAACTTCAAAAAATGCTTTCCTATGCTATGCAATGTGATAAATGAAAATTTGGATAAGAAATTTCTTCAGGAGCTTGAATAGGGAACAACCTGAAGAATAGTATTTTATTTTAGAGAGATGGCATTTTGAAACTCCAAATTCCTAGGTTTAGGAAAGTGGAGCTTCAAAGGGATATTCTCATCCAAAGACTGTGGTTGGATTTTTATAGAAACATGTAATTTTCCTGAAAGCTGCTATGTTACGAATTATATAGAGTAATAAGTATAGGCTCTTGATAACATGTTGTCTTATTTGGGACTTTAATTTGTAAAGCACCGAGTGTAATTCCTTAAAGTGGCCTCTCTGCATGAATACACATATTCTATTCAGATGTATCATTGAGCAGGCAATCATTTTGCACTTATTTTTAAATATTTCTGCTACTTAGTAAAGTAACCTAGTGACATGAAGGGATTACCCAAAGTTGATTTGAGAAGGAAACATCCCTTCATCTCTGGATTTTGTGAGATGCTGGGATGAGAAGGCTATAAGAGGCACAAAGGAAGATGACGGCAGAACGCCAGCACTTTCTTTTTAATCACTGCTACTTCAGGCAGTCTGCTATTTTCTGGTCCTTCCAGAAAGCTGCTGTCTTTTGTATATGTTCTGTGGACTGATTCTCAATTTGGTCTTGTATTTTTATAAGACAATTTCCAGCTGGCCCCTTGAGAAGATCATACATATGCTGTCTTGATGTCAAGCCGGAAGTAGTCATGTATCAAAGAATTCCAGTGCTTGCAATGAGTTTTGTGTATTTGAATGCTGTTTGTTCAGTGGGATTTTATTTTATGATACTTTGCTTTAAAATTGAAATAAAGAAGAAATGGAAAAGAATTTTGCAAAACGATGACACTTTGTATGTAAGCTTAGGGAGTAAATCACCACTGAGAAATAAGTTATTTGATAATGGAAACTAATGGCACCCATGCTCACTTGGATTGGGGGCCTTTGACTTAGCAGATCCACCAGAAATAAAATGGGTATCAACATTACAATGGCTTACTAAGTAATAGTTTAATGATAGATGGAGATTAGCCATCAGGAACAAGAAAATTTCAGAGGAATTTGATGTATTTGGGAGGAAAGACCACCTAGAGGTGTAGTTAAAATAATCTCTTATTATTTTGCCTACCCTTGGGGATTTAGAAGTATATAGATCTGCTGGCGCATAAACTGTCTAAGAAAGAATATGAAGCAGGAAGATTTAAAAACAATCCTTTAATCTTTATTAGTGTGATTTTTCCTTGCCTTCCTTCCTTCCTTCCTTCCTTCCTTCCTTCCTTCCTTCCTTCCTTCCTTCCTTCCTCCCTTTCCTTCCTGTGGTCTTATAGAACAGATAAAACATCTTGCTAGTATAATAGTAAGGAAGAGTTCAGAGTTTTGATCCTCTTTCATCTACAATATATGATTTGATAGGTTTGAAGTAGAGCAGACATACTGAGGGGGGCAAATTTGGCAAATGAGGAAATGGCCCAGGACTTGAACTGAGATTGTATAACAAATCATCCACACCACAGCTCCATCCAGCTCTCTCTGCCACCCAGATGAATCAATGGCTTAGCTTCTTTAGACAAGAAGCAAATAATCACTATTATTACTTTAAGGAACCTTATTTACTATTCATTGAGTAAAGACTTTTCAGACATGTGCTACATATTCTTTTATCAGCAGTAGTCATTATACATAGTACTTGGTTTCATAAGGACATTTCATATAAGAATATAGTATATTTTACCATGCCTCCAACTTCCTTTATTCACCAGCCTCCATTCTGTTAGTACACTTTATTCTCCAGAGTAGCTTTGCTTTTATTGAAATTTCATACACTCATACTTATTTTATCTATCTATATAAAATATAGAAACCACAAACTAGAAAAATATGAGAGATATTGTTCTCTCTGACTTAATTAGCCTAATATGGTAGTTCAGAGTTGCATCCATTTTCTTGCAAATGACATAATTTTGTTCTTCTTTATGCCTAAGTAAAATTCTGCTGTGCTTGAATAGCATATTTTATTTATTCATTCTTTTGTTGACATACGCTAAGGTTGAGTCATGCATGGCATTGATGCAAATACCCCTGTGATATGTTCCTTAGGGAACTTCCAGAGGGTACAACATTTTCTTTCTGTGCCCTCTATTATTAAACCTCTGCACGAAGTGGGTGGATTCACAATATAGGAGGGATATCAAGAATGTCAAAAAGTGAGAATATATTTTTTTCCTGTTTTAAGAACTAGTTTATTTTGCAAATATGTTGGCAGGATACCAGGGAAAAATAGCACACCCAATCAAAAATTTGAAATTATAATTGAGTACTATTTAAAGTCATGCCTTTTCCTTTTTAAAGTCTTATAATCTATAGTAATCAAGGATGTTATGGTGTGCATTAAATTCAAAAGTAACCACTGTGGTTAGTGGTAATGGTGGTGGTGGTATTGTGTGTATATGTTTGTGTGTGTGTATGTGTATAAGTGTGTGTCTGTTAAGATAGAATTTTACTGTATGTGCCTAGCTGCCCTAGTACTCATTATGTAACCAAAGTTTGCCGAAAATTCAGAGTAATTGTCTTTCCTCAGCCGCCAAAGTGCTGAGATTTCAAACACGCATAACTTTCCGCCTAAGAGCTGTGAAAATAGTTAATAAAAAGATTACCCAAGGGCTGGATATGTGGCTCAGTTGGTACAGTTATTGCCACATGAGCATGAAGAGCTAGGTTCAAATCTCTGACATCTACATAAAAGCTAGAAGAAGTGGGTGTGTCTGTAACCTTAAATCTGGGGCGCTAGAGACAGTATTTCTGAGGTTTGTTGGTCGGTCAGTCTGTCCAAAGTTTATTGAGTACAGTTTCAGTAAGAGACCCTGTCTCAAAAGAATAAGGTGGAGAAACCACTGAGACTTTTGATATTGACCTCGTCCCTCCACATGCATGCACATATGTGTACACATACACACATGAACAAGCATAATCATGAACATATATGTAAATACATGCATGCAAGCTTATGCAAATGACAACACATACAGATAATTTCCTAAGGAATGCTTCCTTATTACTTATATATACCTATAATGCATTTGTAAATAATAGGCACAATTTTAAATAATAAGGTATTTTACGGTATCTGCTTTTACCTCTTTCATTGTCCTTTGGCTGTGTTTTGTTGGGTGACATCAGTGAGTAAAACTGTACAGCATATCTGCTACATGTCTACTACGCACTGTTTGAAGTAAATTCAGCTCATATCTCTACCAAGCCCTTTCTTTGCCCAAATCAGATCTTATACACAATTACCAAGTTCCAAGTTTTAGTAAAATATATATATATATATATATATATATATATATATATATATATATATATTTGTGTGTGTGACCTGAAATCACCCTGTCTTTCAATGAAAAACACAAACAAACAAACAAACAAACAAACAAATAAATAAATAAATAAATAAAACTGAACAACACCACCCTTCTCCTACTGGCTTGCTCCTGACCAGAAGGCGTAATGACAGGTGTGACTTGATTTCCTGTAAGAAATCCCTTTCTGAACTTTAAGAGGCTACCAAAATCCTCTTGTATTAGCCTTTCTGTCAGGCACAGAGCATGAAATCTGAGCAGTCCACTTTCTAGGGCAGATTGTTAGTTTAAATTCTATGGTACTGTGTGTGCTTGTGACCTTCCAGGGTTTCCAGTATCCATAAATACAAGCAGTAGAAAGCTTTCTCCATAGAGGCTCATTTTAATTTCAAGTCATATTAATTCTCATAACAATGATTGGTTTAATTTTAATCAAGTAATTCATGACAGGTGAGACATCACCAGGGAACCAGCTTGAAAATTCTTTCTTTTTGTTTCTTCTTCTGTCAGAATTCTGAAGAAATAAGAAAAATGGGGTCATAACAGACTAATGACTGTTTATGTACTACTGTAAAAATCTCAGAAATCTCAGCTAGCATATTTGTCTTGCACTTTATATCTGGAGGCCCAATAAAGTTCCATCTTTCCCAGCACATGTCTGTATTTTGATAACAGACTTCTCATATTTAAGATTACTGCTTGAGGTCAGTATGCAGCTTAAACTGTGACATGGCAAACTAGCTCTATTTATAGGTCACTTGCTACTTTCATATAGTATATTTGCATACGTTGGATGTTGTACAGTGTATGGTAGCTCATATTTATAGTCCTAGCACTGAAAATGCTGAAGCAGGGTCATTACTGTCTGGTGTACAAGATGTGCTAGGGTAATGGTGGCACAAAGATTGTGGAGGAACCAAACAATAACAGAATGATGAGGGAAGGAAAAACAGAGCTAAAGAAGGAGGGAATGAATCTAATATTCTTCACTTTACAATTTATAGTAAAAGGTACAGAATGGGAAAAGATCTTTACCAACCCCACATATGACAGAGGGTTGAACTCCAAACTATGCAGAAACTCAAGAAATCAGACACAAATATCAAATAACCCAATTAAAAATTGGATATGGTTAATACTGCTATGAACATAGTTGATAACATGTCCTTGTGGCATGATTGAGCATCCTACGGGTATATACGCAAAAGGGTTATTGCTGGTTCTTAAGGTATTACTTTCTAATTTTCCGAGAAATCACCATACTGATTTCCAAAGCTGCTGTACAAATTGCACTCCTACCAGCCATTCTGACAAGTGTAAAATGGGATCTCAGTTGTTTCGATTTGCAATTCTCTGATGGCTAAGGATGTTGAGCATTTTCTTAATATCTTTTAGCCATTTGAGAATTGTCTGTTGAGGGTTCTCTGTGTATATTTGTACCTCATTTTTTATTGGATTATTTGTTCTATTGATGTGAAATTTCTTGAGTTCTTTCTATATTTTGGAGATCAGTCCTCTGTCCAATGTGGGGGTTTGTAAAGTTCTTTTCCCATTGTATAGGCTGCCATTTTGTCTTGTTGACTGTGTCCTTTGCTTTACAGAAGCTTCTCAGTTTCAGGAGGTCTCTTTTATTAATTGTTCCTCTTAGTGTCTGTGACATTTAGCCAGAACCTGGAAACAACCTAAGGGCCCCTCAACCGAAGAATGGATAAACAAATTGTGGTACATTTACACAATGGAGTACTACATAGTGGTAAAAAATAATGACATCTTGATATGGGCAGGCAAATGGATGTATCTAGAAAAAAATCATATTGAGTGAGGTAACCTAGACCTAGAAAAACAAATATAATATGTACTCACTCATAAGTGGCTTTTAGACATAAAGCAAACTAAAACCAGCCTACAGTCTATAATCCTAGAGAACCTAGACAACAAAGACCCTAAGAGAGACATATATGGATCTACATAGGAAGGAGAAAAAGAAAAGGTCTCCTGAGTAAATTGCAAGCATGGGAGTTGCTGGAGAGGGTAGAAGGAGAAAATATATAATTCAATAAAAACAATGAAAATATGGGGTATGGATCTAAACATAGAATTCTCAACAGAAGAATCTCAAATGGAAAGATATTTAAGGAAATGCTCAACATCCTTAGTCATCAGGGAAATTCAGACCAAAATAACTCTGAGATACCATCTTACACCAATTAGCGTGGCAAGGATAAAAAACACTGATGACAACTTATGATGGAAAGTATGTAGAATAAAGGGAATACTCCACCATTGCTGGTAGGTGTGCAACTTGTACAGCAGCTTTGGAAATAAGTATGGCAATTTCTCAGAAAATAAGGAAACAATCTACTTCAAGACCCAGCGATATCACTCTTGGGCATATACCTGATGTGGGATATCCTTCTGTACATGTGTTGTTTTTGTTGGTTGATGGAAAAAGCTGTTTAGGACAATTGCTTAGTAGAGCAAAATCAGGTGGGAAATCAAGACAGAGATAGAGAGAGAGAGAATATGCAGAGTCAGGGAGATACTATGTAGCTGCTGAAGGAGACAGATATGTAGCTGCTGAAGAAGAAAGATGCCCAGAAACTTTCCTGGTAGGCCATAGCCTTGTGGTGATATACAGATTAATAGATATTGGTTAATTTAATATATAAGAGTTAGCCAGGAATAATGCCTAAGCTATTGTCCAAGCAGTGTTGTAATTACTATAGTTTCTGTGTGATTAGATGGGTCTGAGCATCTGGGAAATGAACAAGCCGTCTCTGTTTACAAAATGGCGCTGCAGTGGGTCAACTACATCCACATAAAACCTGAGAGAGCTTGGGGAGGAATTCTAGGAAAAAAGAAGAGATTTAAGCAGGCTTCTTGGTAGCAGCATTTTCTTGGGGGGGGGGCTCTGTTTGCTAGAGACAAGCAGAGGTACAATTCCTTTAAAAGAAGGATTTCCGACTCAGCATTAGCAGCAAAAACTGTGAGAATCCTTTAGTAGTTGGCTTCCTAGTTCATGCTGGTGCAGTTATGGAGCACTTCAATGGGGTTTGTGAGTAGCAAGTTCCAAATTGCTTAATGGCGACATAGACCTACTACATCCTTGGAGCTGGGAAGGGAGGTAAGCATGGCTCAGAGGGGTAGTGCACATTCCTCCACCATGTTGGACTGGGAAAAGAAAACAGATAGGGCTCCAGAGTTGTTCCTAACCATGCCCACTTAGCATTAAAAAAAGCATTCCTGGTCAGAAAATGATTACAGATATGCAATATAGGCAGATTCAGAGAAAAAAGACCAAATACCTCTACATGGGTCACAGTGTTGGATAAATGTACACGGCCTCAAGAGAGAGAGAAGAAAGAATACAGAATGTCATAAATTAAAGGATCAAAGATACTAAAATAAGTATTAAAAAGTAATAAAGAAAAATGTCACATAAAAATGGAATATACACAGAAAGTCTAGGTTATGCTTTCTATTCTGTTTTCTTTTAATTTTTTGATTGCAGAGAGACATTTGATTCTGGGGACTGCTAAGTTAAACCAACATAAAGGTATCTTGATTTCAAAATTTTGATCTAAAGATATGTTGTTCTGGAAAAGAGATTCTATATTTGTTTCCACAGAGAATGAGAACCTGTGTGTTACTATGGTTCGATGAAACAAGACCCCACCACACGCAAAAGATCTTTGCCAAAAAAGAAAAAGAACAGCAGGAAGGAGTTTGGAGAAAACTATGCTGAAATTTTCAAAATGATTTTTTATGAATGTTTGTTTTCATTTAAAAGAGGATATGATATAGTGATGAATATTTTGCATTGCTATGAACCTTGGTCTATTGATACAGATTTAAGGTCAATTTTGTTACACTATATGTATATAAATATGTATTTATACTCTTGTTTAAGGTATTATGCATATGTATCTCATTTTAAAATGTAATGTGTAGTTAAGAATTAACTAAGAGATTAATAGTCATCTATAATAATCAAACTTTTAGTCATGTTACTTAGACTTTCTGGAGATATAGAGATATGTTTCAGAGATCTACAGAATATGGCATTTAAAATGTTTTAAGAACTTAGACTTTTGTCATCAGTGAGACATGACTGCTTCTGGCAGCACCAAGACCAATTACTTCAGAGAGGTAAATGGGCATTGAAGAAATTCATTCTGGAATTTGCCTTCAATGTGACAAAGCTAGTCATTTGGGTAGGAAATGGCTCTTGCCTAGACTACTTGATGTTATGTTGTATCAACTGAAATGCAGGCACCACAGAAAAGTGACTGCTGAACTTTTCAAAAGATGGGATGCCCTTTCAGGATTCCCGCTTCATGAAAGGCACAGCCAGACATTCTGCAGGACACAGAAGAAAGCAACTGACGAATTTTGTCACTACAAGACGTAACAGATGTTCAAATTTCCTGTTTCACTGAAAGGTTTGCCAGATACTATGGGCCTGTAGGCTGAATGTGGATGCCCCAATGTTGCAGAAGAACTTTGGGTGACTGCCCAGGAAACAAGATGTCTCTGTCAATTCTAGAACTTTGGAAGTTGCTTAAAATGAACTTCCTGTTTACTTAGGTAATAATATATCTTTCTGGAGTCTTTGATATATTATAATTATATAATTATTATAATTATAATTATAGAAATGATAAATAATAAATTAGATTTAAAAACTTCAGACTCACAAAGATAGAATAGATGATAGAATATTTTTCTTAATTTGTCAAATCTAAATAAACTAAATATTATAACATAATTCTTTAGTGACAACTGTTTTGTGTATGTAATTTTACTATGTTAAAGTTAAAAAACCTTCATTTTTAATTAAACAGAAAAGGGGAAATGATGTGGGATGCTCTTCTTTATATGTGTTGCTTTTATTAGTTGATGAATAAAGCTATTTGGATTAATGGCTTAGCAAAGAAAGAAAGAGAGATAATAGGTGGAGTCAGGAAGATGCCATGTAGCTGCTGAAGAAGAAAGGTGCCCACAACTTTTACTGGTAGACCACAACCTCATGGTGATACACGCATTAATAGAAATTGGTTAATTTAAGAGATAGCCAGGAATATGCCTAACCTATTGACCAAGGAGTGTTGTAATTAATATAGTTTCTGTGTGATTATTCAGGTTTGGGCAGCCGGGGAGCAAATGAGCAGGCTCCATTTGCATATACTCACAGGATGCACACTCATACCACAAGGGCATTTGCTTAACTATTTTCATCATAGCATTATTTGTAATAGCCAGAACCAGGAAACAACTTACATTCCCCTCAACTGAAGAATGGATAAAGAAAATTTACAATCAAAAACCTCCCAACCAAAAAAAGCCCAGGACCAGATGGTTTTAATGCAGAATTCTACCAGAACTTCCAAGAAGAGCTAATACCTATACTCCTTAAGGTGTTTCACATAATAGAAACTGAAGGGTCATTACCAAACTCATTTTATGAAGTTACAATTACCCTGATACCAAAACCACACAGGGACACAACCAAGAAAGAGAATTTTAGACCAGTCTCACTTATGAACATTGATGCAAACATTCTCAATAAAGTACTGGCAAACCGAATCCAAGAACACATTAAAAAAATCATCCATTATGATCAAGTAGGCTTCATACCAGAGATGCAGGGCTGGTTCAACATACGAAAATCTATCAATGTAATCCATCATATAAATAAACTGAAAGAAAAAACCATATGATCATTTCATTAGATGCTGAAAAAGCATTTGACAAAAT
>PVIU01018090.1:0-39942 GCA_004026605.1 Ondatra zibethicus
TCCAAACCACAGTCGACCCATCTTCTTGCAAAGCCACACAGACCCTCCAGCCCCTGACACGATGCAGTGTTGCTGTGGCCCATGCTGCTGCCAGCCATGCTGCTGCCAGCCATGCTGCTGCCAGACCACCTGCTGCAGGACCACCTGCTGCCGCCCCTGCTGCTGCCAACCCTGCTGTTGTGGGTCCAACTGCTGCTAGACCACCTGCTAAAGGAATAACTACCCTGGTGATGCCTGATCAAAAAAAAATCGTCTCTTTTTTCATGTTCCTGGGCATTCTTCACTACTCTTCCCTTTTAAAACATCAAATGTCCCTAATCTTACTGATAGGCTATTCAAAAGTTTGTCCATCTCTTTTAAGTGAATTTGCTTTTGTTCAACAAGTATCCTGACCCACCTCTTGCTTCTCTTCTCTGAATGGAGCACATTCCCAAATGTTTCTCTCCACTCATGAACCTAGTGTCTTTTGTCTATGAATCTGTGTGACATTTTCATGGTCTTAATATCTGGACAGCTTTCTGTCCTTGAATAAATGTGAGCTTATACAAACACCCAAATCCAAGTCTCCTGGATCTTCATTTCTATTTTATGTCATGTGACCCTTATTTTGAAAACACTTACCTTTATCTCCCCCATGTATAGACTGACTATAATAGTCTCCTGTGTAATAGTTATCTTCTACTCTGTAAGGATTTTTCCCTTGTACTAGTTTAAAAAAATGCTGATTGGCCATTAGCCAGGCAGAGCCACCAGAACAAGAGAATTCTGGGAAGAGGAAAAGCTCAGTCTGAAGTTGTCACCCAGACACCGGGGAACCAAGGTGAAAATGCCTCTCTGAGAGTCTAACCAGTTTATACTTCATGTAGGCCTCTGTGTGTTTCTTTGGGATTGAATGGCTACAGGACCAGGCAGAAAAGAAGCCTCTGTCAAAGAATGGTACCAGTGTAGACAATTACATTTCCATGAAGCCTGAGAGAGCTTGGAAAGTAATTCTAGACACACAAAAACAATGTGATTAAGCACAGCGTCTTCATACCAGAATTTTACAGGTGGGCTCTGTCTGCTAGAGGTAAGGGCATCTCACTTGAGAGAAGCTTCCTGACTCGTGTTTAGCTGCAAAAACAAAAACAAAAAAAAAAAAACAAAACTGCAGCTCTTTAAGAAGCCCCCCACCACCACCAAACACTTAAATTATGTTTATGAAAAGCAAACTGCATGCTTCTTGGTTGTGACAGGGACGTTGAAATTTCATAGAGTCATGGCAATAAACAAGGTTCCTGCCAGTACTTCTGCCATAAAGCCAGAAACTCAGAAAGCTAAGGAATGGGTTGGATCCAGCTGTCAAAACCAAGACTTAAATTCTAGCCATATTGCTTAGCAAATTAAAGACTCATGTGGTCAGAAAAAATGAGATACACAATGAAGATAGATTCACATGAAGAAAACCTTTAAACAGTTTACAGTGCATTTTAAAAATATATGTAGGCTTGGGAGAGAAAAGAAAAATGATAAAGTCCTCAGAAAAAGGGAAGTCAGTAGTTGGGTATGGTGTTAAATACCTTTAATACCAGCCTATTAGAGGCAGAGGCAGGCCAGATTTCTGTGAGTTCCAGGACAACCTGGTCTATAGAGTGAATTCCAGGGCAGTTAAACATACTCAGAGAAACCCTGTCTCAAGAAGCCAACAATTGAAAATATAATTAGAAGAAATAAAGTTTGAAATAAAGCCACATAAGGATGGAAAATACACAGAGAATCTGGATCCTGCATGTTACTGTGTTGTCTTTGAATTGCTTGATGACTAAGAAAGGAGCCACAGTTGATAAAAGACATTTGATTATAAATGCTGCTGGATTAATCCAACATATATACTTGGAAAATACCTTGACTATATAATTTAAGTCAAAATATATCTTACATTGGAGAAGAGGTTTTGCTTTTGTTTTCACAGGAAATGAGAGGCTGTGGATTCATTCTGGATTAAGAAAAATCAGGTTTCACCAAGGAAAATCCCCTGAAAAATTCCTGATAGGAATGAGTTGCCCAGATGATCCAATGTTACAAAGGACTTCCTTCAGAGTTTCCTCTGAGTTCTACATCCACAACAGCATCAAGACTGCTGGCTGTTATGAGAAATCCTCACGGAATATTCAAGTCAGGACTTGACCATAATAAGTTTTCTTTAGGTCCATGTAAGATTATCAGTGCCGCCAGTCAACAGGAAGTTGCCTAGAAAACTATGCCCACATTCCCAAGAAAATTGATTATGGATATTAGTCTTTATTTAGAGTGTTGGTTATAAGTTGTTATGGATAATGGTCATGAAAAAAGCTAAACAAAGGAGATTAGATTCATAGTTCTTGTTTTGAATAAAATGGGAGGGAGATAGTGTCATGGGACAATGGTCTTGTTCTCCATAAGGATTTGTCACGTGTGCTGGTTTAATAAAACACTGATTGGCTAGTAGCCAGGCAGGAAGTATTAGGTGGGGCAACCAGAACAAAAGAATTCTGTTAGGAGGAAAGGGTCAGTCTGCAGCTGTGAACTAGACACAGAAGAAGCAAGATGGGAATGCCTCGCTGATGAAAGGTACCAAGCCATTTGGTGAACACAGACAAGAATTATGGTTTAATATATGATGTAAGAGTTAGTTAATAAGAAATCCTCAGCTAATAGCCAGTCAGTTTATAATTAATGTAGACCTCCATGTGTTTCTTTGGGACTGAATGGCTGTGGGACTGAGAGGGACAGAAACCTCTGTCTGAATCACAAATAGAGAAGTTCTTGAGACCCCAGTATTCCTTTCTTAAGTTTCTTTGTTTGGGAGAGGATGATATGATGACCAAGCAAATATCGCCCCTTTATGCTATTCTCCATCCACAGAGGGAAATTTAGGGAGGAATGATCAAGCTTTTAGAGTGTGGAACTCAAGCTCTGAGAGTTGGAGAAGGGCCATGTAAAGGGAATAGCACTTTTAGGAGATGCAGAGTTGTTTTAGTAAGTACATACTTACTTACACTGTAGGGGTGGATTTTGAGGTTTCTTTTGCTCAATCTTCCCACGTGTGATTGTCAGTGGACTTCCTGTAGCCTACAAGATGTAGAACTCTCAGCTATAGCCCTGAAACATATCTGCCTGCACACCACTGTGGTCCCCGTCATGATGAATAATGTACTGAACCTCTGAAGCTGTAAATAAGCTGCCCAAATTCAATATTTTCATAAGAGTTGCCACAGCCATGGTGTCTCTTAAAAGAAATAGCAACCCTAACTAAGATACTCATGGTCTGCTTCCCTCATATTTAAGAATTTTCAATCCATCTCTCTAAATGGAAGATCTCAGAGCTGGGGATTTGAATGGAAAAGCCTCCCCATATCTCGAATGCCTGAATTTTTGTTTCCAGCTCTGTAAAGTCTCACTTTATCCTAATGAATACTTGTGCTTTGTCATAATTTCAAAAATAAAGATTATTTTTGTACCTTAAATAAAAATGGGTAAGTATACATATACCCTGTTAATAGCATCATATCTCTATTTCTCCTTCCTTAATTATTGCTGTCATCTTTCAAATATTATAGCCCAACTCTGAAAATGGAGAGTATAGTCATTAATTTCTTTTTATATATTTTTATTTATTTTTTAAAAGAAAACAGACTATCTCATTTCAATATACATACCAATCCAAGTTGCCTCTTCCTCCCTTCCTCCCATTCTCTCCACACCCATATTCCACCCCCACAAAGAGGGTAAAACACATTTTTTGGGGGAAGGTCCAAGACCCTCCCTACTATTTCTAAACTGAGCATAGTATCCATCCAAAAAGAATAGGTGGCCAAAAGGCCAGTACCATCAGTAGGGATAAATACTGGTGACACTACCAGTGTTCCCTCAGTCTGTTCCAGTCATGCAACTGTCAAACACATTGAAAGGGACATGAAACAGTCTACCTGAGCTAATAGGAGCTCTCCCACACCAGCCTGACTGGGAAGGAACAAGCATAGTCATTAATTTCTTAATTGCCATCTCTTGTGGTTAGAAAGAAAATGGCCTCCATTACATTCTATGTATGAAAACTTGCTATTTAACTTGTAGAATTGTTTGGAAAAGATGACGATGTTTGTCCTTATTGGGGGAGTATTATCTCTTGAAGCAGGTACTGGGGTTTTGGTATTCCATGCTATTGTCATTCATGTGTGTGCCATTGTTGTGGTGTATGCACATATGAGTATGGGTCCCTTCTGAGTCCATGTCAGAGGGTCGTTTCCCATGGATCTAGAGATTCAGGTAATAGGGAACAATCAGACATGAGTTGAGTGGTTTGGAAGATCAGTTCTTGACTATCTGAAAGTAGGTCAGAGGCACCACAAAAATAACACAGATATGTTTTGATAATATATTACAGAACACCTGTCAAGACTACTGGAAAGAAATTTAAACAGGAGAAATGCTTAGAACATTGCTAACCCTGCATTCCCCATGAGCCTTAGTAGCACATTCATATTTTCCACCTGCCTTGAATATCTAATCTAGAAAAGAAATGACTAATTTTGCAACTACTTTGTTAAACAACATAACTAGGAAAGAGGGATTCATATGAGGATAACAGCCCCTCAGTGACATGGTTTTCCCCTCTGTATGCTGGGAATACCATTGGTTAATAAAAAAACTGTCTTGGGCCTGTGTAGGAAATAGAGGTAGATAAGGAAAAACTAACCTGAATGCTGGAAGAAAGGAGGTGGAGGAGAGAGAAGCCACGGAGCTGCTGCCAGAGACAGACATGCAGAAACTTTGCTGGTATGTCACGTACTTGTGGTGATGCACAGATTAATGGAGATGGGTTAAATTAATATGTAAGAGTTAGCAAATAAGAAGATGGAGCCAATAGGCTAAGCAGTGATTTAAATAACAAGGTTTCTGTGGGATTATTTTGGGGCTGAGCACCCAGGAACAAAACAAGTGACCTCCTTGCAACAAATTGGCATGCCAATGTGGCCATTTAAATCCACTCAAAAACCTGAGAGAACATGAAAAAGGAATTCTAGACACAAAACTACAGAGTTGAACACAGCTTCTTGCTGTTTGCTGGCGATGTGCCACAGCTCCTTTGGAGAGGTCTTCCTGGCTCAGCTGTAGCAAAAAAAAAAAAAAAAAAGGCCATGCAATTTTGAAATACTGGCTTTCTGAGCCATGCTGCTAGTGTGACCTCTGGCTCTTTAAGGAGGCCAAGCATTTAAATGGGATTTGTAAGCAGCTTGTTAAAAACTGCTTAATGGCCCAACATTGAGCTCCTTCATAATGGACATGTAGTAATGTGCACAGCTTGCAGAGGCAGTGAACAGACTTCCACCATGTTAGATCATGCAGAGCAAGCAGGCAGTGCCTTATATACCCTAGCAATGCTGCAGCTTAGATTCTTGAGAAGTGCTTAGCATTTTAATAAGTGCTTCTGCTCAGAAAATAACTACTTATATGCAATAAAGACAAATTCAGATGGAAAAGACCTCTAAATGGGTTACATTGTTGGATAAATGTACATAGGCTTAGGAGAGAAAAAGGAATATAGACAGTTATAAAAGGAAGTAACTGGTTTTAATAAAAGAGGTAAAGTCTTTAAAGAGACAGAGTATAGACAGTCATAGAATAAAGCAATAAAGATAATAAAATAAATATTTAAAAGTAATAGATTCAAAATATATAAGCAGCCATGTAAAGATGGTGAATACATAGAGAGTCTGGATTTTGTATATTATTGTGTTTTCTTTGAATTTATTGACTATGAAGAAGCTAAGTAACCAACACATATACTGTAAAGGTATCTTGTTTTCAAAATTTGAATCTCAGGATATGTTGCTTTGGAAAAGAGGTTCTTCATTTGTTTCCACAGAAGATGGCAACCTATGGATTAATTCCACACTAATGTGACTTGATGGACGACGACCCCCTTTAAGGTTTCCTTGAACACCCATCAAAAATTACTTGCCCAACAAAAAGCAGGAAGCATCTTGGAGAGAACTACATCCAAATTCCCTAAATGAGTATTGATAAATGTTTACATTTAAAGGAGGATATACTATAGAGTTTTGCATTGGTATGGATCTTGTATATTGATAGAAATTTAAGGTCAAATTTTTATACTGTGTATATGTATTTCTGATCTTGATTAAGGTATTGTGTTTGTCCAGCTCACTTGAAAATGTAATGTATAATTAAGAAATATAGGTTAATAAGTAATCATCTATAATAGTCAAGCTTGTAGTCATGTTAGTTAGATTTTCTAGATATACAGAGACGTATTTCAGATGGATAGGGATTCTTCAAATCTTTCAAAGACTACAGAATATAGCATTTAAAATGTTTAAAAACTTAGAACTTTTCATGACAGTAAGACACATCTGCTCCTGACAGCACAAATCTACTTCAAGAAGAAGGTGGGCATCGAAGAGGCTCCTTATGGAGTTTGCTAGCCAAGGAACTGCTCTTGCCTGGACTGCTTAACTGGACATTCAGAATCCACAGAGAAATGACTGCTGAAATTGCCTAAAGGTGAGACAATCCTTCAGGGTTCCTGATTCATGAAAGAGTCTGCCAGATACTCTGCAGGAAACAGAAGATAGTGACTACAAATACAGGCAGAACTGTCTTTGAAATTTCCTGCTTCATGGTGAAGTCTGCCAGATGTTATGGGCCAGTAGGCTGAAGATGGATGCCCCAATTGTACAGAAGAACTTGGATGACTGTCCAGGCAGCAAGATGTCCCTTTCAATTCTAGAATTTTGGAAGTTGTATTCAATGAACTTATTGTTCACTTAGGTAAAATTATATCCTTCTGGAGACTTTGATGGAGTTGAAGAATGAATAGTTATAGATATATGTTATAAGGTGAAGGCTGCTTGTTTGTCCTGGCTGCCCGGCTAGCTTACACCCCAAATAACCACACAGAAACTGTATCAATTAAAACACTGCTTAGCCATTAGCACTAACTTCTTATTGGCTAACTCTTACATATTAGTTTAACCCATCTCCATTTATCTGTGTATCACCACGTGGCTGTGGCTTACTGGCAAGATTCTAAACGGCGTCCCTCTGAGGTAGAGAAGGATTCATGGCTTTTCTGACTCTGCCCTTCTTCCTCCCAGAATTCAGTTCTATTTTCCCCACCTACCTAAGTTCTGCCCTATCAAAAGGCCAAGGCAGTTTCTTTATTCATTAACCAATGAAAGCAACACATGAACAGAAGAACCTCGAACACCAGTTATAGTTTTCCTTAGTTATGATTAAAGATAAAGTAGATATAAATATTATAATTCTTACTTGATATCTGTTTTGATAAATGTAATTTTACTATATTAAATTAAAACCTTACTTTTTATTTAAACAGAAAAGGGAGGTGGTGTTGGGTTCCCCTCTGTGAATACCATTGGTTAAACAAGAAACAGTCTTGGCTCTTTGTAGGGAATAGGGGCAAGCAAGGAAAAACTAAACTGAATGCTGGGGGTAAAGAAGCTGACAAGACAGAAGCCATAGAACTGCCACCAGAAACAGACATGATAAAATTTTACTGGTAGGCCATGACCTAGTGGTGATGCACAGATTAATGGAGATGGGTTAAATTAATAAGTAAGGGGTAGCAAATAAGAACCTAGAGATAATGGACTGAGCGGTTATTAAAATATGTGGTTTCTGTATGATAATTTCAGGGCCAAGCAGCTGGGAACAAACAAGTGCTCTCCCTATAAAACCTCAGCAGGCTATAAAAAGCTATGTAAGCAAGGAGACTCCCAAATCTTCCAATCAACCTTCATCAAACAAATCTAGAACCTCTAATTTGTAAAACCAAGGTCAACCACTATTGAAGATCTCTCTGTGGTTGAATCTGCTGCCAGACCACCTGCTGCCAGACCACCTGCTGCCAGACCACCTGCTGTCAGCCCACCTGCTGAAGGACCTGATACTGGACCACCTGCTATAGCACTACCTGCTGCCAGACCACCTGCAGCAGGACTTACTACAAGACAACCTGCTTCCAGACCACCTGATGCTGGAACACTTGATATAGCACCACCTCCTTCAGGACATGCTATGGCACCACCTGCTGCAGGACCACTTGCTGCCCACCAGCATGTGCTAGTTCCAGTGGATCCTGCTGCTCAGCATTCTCATCCATAGTGTCCTATTCTTCATTGACCAACATTCCGGATGTAGACCACCTGTAAAATGAATCCTGTGAGGATTCCTAAAGTCTCTGATACAACTGGGATTAATTGGGACACAAATTATGCTGCACACACTCCTGCCTGCTTGCTATCTCTAAAATGTACACTACTTTGGATCTTCTCTAGAGTCTTTGCAATCTCACTCATCCTCATGGAACTATATGGCCTTGGCCATGTTTTCAAAAATGGAATGTTTCCCATTCACAAATAAATCTAAATTTTCAAAGCATATAAACAATAAGCCATCATGCCTTCTGTTCAAATTTTTGGGTTTTTTTTTCTCTATATATTTTTATTTCCTCTCTACACAAGGAACAGACTCCAGCAGTTGACTTCTGAAACACCAGCTTTATATTAACTTCTGAGTCTTTCTCCTGATACAGAAGGTGCTTTAATGGTCCACAAGCATGAAACTTGCTCCCTAATGACTCCCTTTGAAAGAAGTTGAAGCTTAGATAGTGGAGTCAAAGTCTCTGGTGCAGAACACCCTGGCAGTGAGAGGGTGGTTGAGGAAAATGCTCTTATTTCTTTTCCCTTGAATGCAAATGTATTCTCCCAAAGTCCCAAAGGCCATGAGTGACTTGGTACCCTTATGTCTCCAGGCTTGTCCTTCTCATGATAGAAGTCTTTGCTGGCTTGGCTCTCTCCCCTCAATTAAGCTCTACGTCCTCAGAAAGTGTTCTCCAATTAGTTCCTCTCTGAACTTGCTTACTGCAACTTTCAGAATTGTGTCTACTCCTTTGGTCACAGCTTCCTAGACACGCATGATCCTGATCTCAATATTGCCGTCATTGAACACATTTCCCATAATATATGGCGCATGCCATGGTATATATATTCATTTTGGATTTGCTGTCCCCCAAAATGGTAAGTTTTTAACACATGTCCTTGCATTTTCATTCCATTTTTCTGAACAGTTTGGATTATTTTTGTTGTCATCAATCATTTGGTAACTTAATTTTCAATGATGATAGTATTGAATGCTCATATTACCAACAGTAGAAATTAGCATCACAAAATAGTAGAAATTGCAACCATAAATGCATATTTTGTATTTATCCCACATGTTACATATACCTGCTCTCTTCTACTTGTCTAGTTTCTCTTCTCAGTTGTCATGCATATTTTCTAAAACATTTTTCTTTTTCAGTGGCATGTGTGCACATGTGCAGTATTGTGAGCATGTATGTGTGACACATATCTGACAAAACATTGATAATTGTGTTTGCGACTTTGGCTGTTTTGCCTAATGTGACCATTTCTACTTCTATTCATTTTCTTACACATAGATTGGCTATATTCTTGATATATAAATAATGCTCCACTGACCATATGTTTCAACTTATAATATATCCATGCATATATAGACTCTGTTTAGCCTGCCTCCATGATTCCATATTGAGTAGTGCTACAGAATAACTAGATATATAGAGGGGTCCTTCTTGTATTTTATACTTTATTCCTTTGAAGATAATATCTGAAGCAGCATAACTAGATCTTCTGACAGTTTCATTTTAGTTTTTGAAAAAATTCCATGTTTCCACTGGCCAGGGCCATTTCTTGCATGGGATCCTGGATGGTAGGAAGTGGAGGATGCAAGCTTGACAATAGCTTTCATTGCTTCTAATTCCTCAGCTGCTTCAAAGTCTTCCTGCCCCCACATCCTACTGTGATTTACTATCCCAGAATAAATGTTCTTTTCTGCCTGGGCTCTTTTCTGATTACTTTACTGCAGTACCCAGAAGAGAAGGTCAAATCTGGAAATTTCCAACATCTTGCTTCTCTGTCCTTGCTGTATACTATCTATGTCTATATACAGTTAGCATATCTGTACATAAGAATTTCAAGACTGCCATAGTGTGTCATCTAATGTTTAATATGTTCCTTCCACCTCTACTGCACAGTGCTCTTCCAACTGCCAACCCCCAGGATTGTTCACTGACATTTGAAGACTAGAGGGAGAGTAGCAGGGTTAACTTTCACCCTAGGGAACATTTATGTCTCTTAAGTCTCCTCACCTCTGAAAAAGCAACTTCAATATTCACAGAGACTGAATTTATGCAAAGAATGATGCATCTTCCCAAATGGTCGCTGAGAAATGAGCTTAAACTTTTATGCACTAGCTTCTTTTATTCAAATTCTGTACATAAGTTGATGTGTTTTATTTAATGGAGAGGAAGTCAAATAGAATCCTTATTGCTTTGATATAGATAGATAGATAGATAGATAGATAGATAGATAGATAGATAGACAGACAGACAGATATAGATAGATATGAGTTGCCAGTCCACTCTACTGCTCGATCTAGACACCAAGAATTTGTTCTAAGTCACACTGCATATGTATTATATCAATAGCTGTTGCTAAGTCATGTGTGTATCTTCTTTGTCTGTCTCCAGCCATCTTCTTTAAGTGGGACTTAACATACAGGGACATAGGGCAGATTAACAGTCCCTACATTGTCATGCCTTTGAAGGTAGCTCTAGTATACAACATTTATTTTTCTACCTCACTTGTAGTATAGTGACAATGGTTAGGTTTTTTCAAGGGTTTTGTGTGGCTTTTCTATTGTATAGTTTTTTAATCTTTAGCTCAAGGGAAGGAGTTGCTGGGTTTCACACATATGGACTGAGAAAATTATCTTCAGGTACTCCGGTTGACAAAGTGGAGAGACTATGAGGGTGACCTGGGAAAGATACATTTGTTTTCTGATTATCACTTTGTGTGAAATCTGATCTACCTACCAGCCTCCAAATGCACATGCACTATTTTCCTGTAGATGAATATAATAAAGGAGTGAGGGGACTATTACTGTATACAACACTTGAGGTCTTTTAACTTGAAGAACCAGCCCTGTTGATAGTTGATGTGTCACAGGCCTACATACCATGTCAGGACTGGATTCCAGAGGAAGGATGGGCACTTTCCAACTCATCGCCTGCCCTTGCTCATTTACCTTTAAGATCTTGATTTCTGTATTAATTTTGTTTCTTTTATTTCTTGAGATTCTATCATATTACAGAATTTCCCTTTACCTTTCCTCCCTCCAACTCTCTCGTATCCCACCCCTTTCTCTTTTTCAAATTCATGGCTTCCTTTTTTCATTATTGCTGTTACATGTATGTTGCATGTGTGTGTGATACACACACACACAGATATAAGTACAATATACACAGTCTGTATAATGTTACTTGCTTATGTTTTCAGGTCTTACTAACCTAAACATGAGCTAAACAAAGACAATAATAATAGGCATGTTTATTGTTTAAGTGAACAAGGGAATACACATGAGGCCTCAACCCTCAACAAAGAACTATGAGAAACAAAGGAATGCTGATAGTGAGGGAAATAGTCTTTCCCAGGGAAGAGCACACCAATTGGTTATCCAATACTATTAATATCTTTTAATTATGCATATATGCATGCATATAGCCTGCTATAGATACAGAGTCACGGTCATACCAGTTTTGTCTATATTTGCTCTGTGTGAAGAACATAAATGTTTCTATCCATACACATTAAACCCTCTTAGTTACATACCACCCTGCCTCTGTTGCCATTTCTAACTTGCTGTGCATAAATCATTATCTCCACATTCATTCTTCTAATTAAGTGAAGCCACCTGGACTGTGGTTCTCAACAAAGTTGCCATGCCTTCAGCCCTAGCCAGCTAAGATCTGCAGAAACATCCCCATTAACAAGAGCCAATAAGAACAGAGCCTGGTGCCAGTGCATTCCTGTTCTCAAGCCACCGGTCTTTCTGTGCTCACCTGACCTATTATGCATGAGCCATCAGTCTAAAGTACCTGTACCTTCCGGGGTCACCAGAGCAATTACAAGAAAGTAAGAATGTGACTACTTATAGGAAGGTAAGAGGTGCCACAAAAATGACACTGAAACGTGTGAAACCAGGACATCAAATGTCAGGTGACAGCTCTCTTGAAAAAAATTAAAAGGAAAAAAAGCCGCTTAGGAGATGGTTCAGGAAGAACTGAGAGTGAGCCCTAACAGCTAGGAAGGAAATTATCCATTCACCTTAATAGTGTAACCAGGAAAAGAAACTTGCCTAATTTGATAATCATTTGTTTATCAACACAAATAATAACAGAGAAAGAATGCTGCATGTGAGCACAGCAGCCCCTCAGTGGGGTATAAAAGGGGATGGGGGCAGGGAGACTCCCACTTCCAAACCTTCCAACCCACCTTCTTGTAAACCCACCCAGAACCTCCACCTCTGACACCATGGTCAGCTCCTGTTGTGGCTCTGTCTGCTCTGAGGAGAGCTGTGGCCAAGGCTGCTGCCAGCCCAGCTGCTGCCAGCCCACCTGCTGCAGGCCCAGCTGCTGTGTGTCCAGCTGCTGCAGACCCAGCTGCTGCAGACCCCAGTGCTGCCAGTCTGTGTGCTGCCAGCCCAGCTGCTGCCGCCCCAGCTGCTGCCGCCCCAGCTGCTGCCGCCCCAGCTGCTGCATTTCTAGCTGCTGCAGGCCTTCCTGCTGCCGCCCCAGCTGCTGCATTTCTAGCTGCTGCAGGCCCACCTGCTGCCGCCCCAGCTGCTGCCGCCCCAGCTGCTGCCGCCCCAGCTGCTGCCGCCCCAGCTGCTGCAGGCCTTCCTGCTGCCGCCCCAGCTGCTGCATCTCTAGCTGCTGCAGGCCTTCCTGCTACCGCCCCTGTTGCTGCCGTCCCAGCTGCTGCCGCCCCACCTGTTGCATTTCTAGCTGCTGCAGGCCTTCCTGCTGCCAACCCACCTGCTGCCGCCCCACCTGCTGTGTATCCAGCTGCTGCAGACCCCAGTGCTGCATCTCCCTCTGCTGCCGCCCCACTTGCTGCCTCCCAGCATGCTCTAGCTGTTCTTGCTGTTGAGAACTCTCCTTCACATTCTCCTGACCTTCTCACCCACCAGTCCAGATGTAGATGCCCTGTGAACTGAATCCCAAAAGACTGATGTCTTTGATCTTGATTTAGGCCTCAAAATGCACTTACTCTCTTCCTAACCAGATAGTTCTCTCTGTGTGTCTCTTTCTCTGTCTCTGTCTCTCTCTGTGTCTCTCTTTCTCTCTCTCTCTCTCTCTCAAACAAGACAAATTTGTATTTTCTCTCTAATCTAGCTCATTACTCCCACTCTGATGTTTATTATCTGTCTCATTTGTTTAATAGAAGTATTTCTATATATTAAATAAATCTAAATTTTAGACATCCAAATGCAAATGTGTCATATCTCCTTATGTCTCATTAATTACGCTCAGTTCTCAATTTACTTTTAGCTCCTCTCAAAATAGCGGAAAAAAAAAAACCCATAGCAGATTCATTTCCCTGTGCCCTCTGTTTTCTCCATGTGCCTGCGGCAATGCAGGAGGTGTTTTCTTGGAGCTCCCATGTGGTTCTCTCTACTAGAGGTTTCTCAGTCAGAGGGAGAAGCTCTGGGCAAGAGGGTTGAACCATGGGACCCAGAGCAAGTGGAGGAAGGACGTTAGTAAGCACCTGCTCCCATCTACACTCACCGATCATGTCTCAGTCCCGTGTTCCCAGGCGGGAGTGGAAGCCAGTCCCATCCAGTCATGTCCCGCTTGCATGTGCTCTGCACTGGCTTTCTTCCATCTGATCATATGAAGTACCCATCTAGAGCTCTGTCTCCTCAGTGTCACCCTTGCTGCCTTTTGCACATTTTCACATAGCGTGGGTGGTCACTATGAATGATGTGACCTTTGGATCACTTCCTGCTTAACCTTTCAATTTTCTCTTTCAAGTTTTGCACCATTATTCTCTCTATTAATCTTTATCTGTTTGTCCATTTTATCCACTTACTGTAGCTGAGCCTAGAGAGTAGTGTCCATGACAGTAACACTCTAGAGGAGACTCTCTTTAAAGGGAAGCCACCTCATGGTATGTGAACTATGTGGAATTCACTAACAACCAGACCCAGGAATTTTTCTAAAAAAAAAAAAAAATCTAATAAGGAAATTCTCTTGAATACAATCTGGTAGATAGTCATAGAAGCATGTCAGATTCCTAGAAACTACAAAGCTCAAATATGGTATCAGGGAAGGCCACCTTTATGGATGCCAGCGGGTTCTGGAATATAAATGCCTCTCCTGAATTGTCAGATCAAAGGAGCAGCCCTGTCCCTACAAATCCTCAGACTGAGCTCCTGTCTCGTCCCACCTTATATTCCTCTCTCTGCCTAACCATATCCCTTCCTGTCTCATATGTGAACATTGGACTCAAGACGGTCATGTTAACTTGGAAGGATTAGGTGGTGGGAACTTCTTGGATGGGGTGCATCAGTTAGGCAGTTTTGAGAGTTAAGAAGCATAGGTCTGTCTCTGTTAAGTCTCTCTGCCCTGTGGTGCTATCTTCAGATGTGAGCTCTCAATCCCTGCTCCAAATCCATACCTTCCTGCCTGCACCCATCATCTACAAGGATGGTTGTGCAATTCAACCCCTTGGAACTGTGGGCCCTTAGAAAATGCTTTTCTCTATACGTTTGCCTTGGTTTGGGTGTCTTATCACAGCAATTGATCATAATTAAGTCACCAAGTGTTTTTTCAGCATTTTTGTCTTAGAATAGTAGATTGAATTCAGGACCACCCACATAAAACTAATAGCTTGCAGTGGCACTCACTGAGTGTGGAAGAAACTTTAGGGAGGAGAATTGACACTCTTAGACACAGAGCTCAAGCAATGAGAGCAGGAGGGTGATCACCTGCTCTTATTTCCTTTTTCAAAATGTAGAAGCCTCCTCACAGTATTCCAGGGGTTAATGGCTTGACATGCCCCAGCAGTGCCTTGGTTTGCGGTACTATCTGAGGGAGTCAGTCCCTTCTTGCCAGCAATCACTTCTTTGCTTCCCTTCAACCATTCTGAGGATCATTTCTCACATGATGTAGTTTCTGCCAACTCTTAGCTCACTACCCCTGTGCCCTCACAGTCTATGAGGGCCTGCTTTGCACCTCAGTATTGGTGTTATTCAACGCATTTTCACAAAACATGGAGGTAACAACTGTATATTGCCAACTTTACTATTACTGTCCTCCACCATGATGAAATTATTTCTATCCAACCTTGTGATTTCCATTTTGCGAGGAAATTTGCTTTAGCAACTTATCTTCAGTAATTTAAAGTTACTGCTTTGAAATTATGGTATTTTTAAAGTTATTATTACAGAATATGTATTTCAACATCACCTAACCACACACCTATGAAGGATGTTTTGTATTTATCTTCATTTTTTGTTTTTATTAAGGTTTTTAATACAATCTTTTTCATTTTACATAGCTATCCATTCCCATTTCCTCTCCCCCTCCTGCCTCACTCTTTCCTCCCACCTCCCCATCCATTTCTCAGGAATGGTGAGGCTTCACATGGGGAATCAACAAAGTCTGACACTTCACTTCAAAGCAAGACCAAGGCCTTCATCCCTATATCTAGGAGCACCAAGTTATCCCTGCAAAGAGAATGTTCTCCTAGGCACCAGTTCAAGCACTAGGGATAAATCCTGGTCCCACTTCTACAGGCCCCACAGAGTGCCCAAGCCTCACAGCTGACCCCACATTCAGTGGACCTAATTTGGTCCTATGCAGGTTCACCTGCTATCAGTCCAGAGTCAGTGAGCTCTCACTAGCTCAGATCAGCTGTTTCTGTGCATTTAGACCCCTTTGCTCATGTTATCACCCCTCCCTCTCTTTGACTGGTCTCAGGTAACTCAGTCCAGTGCTTCACTGTAGATCTATGTATCTGCTTCCATCATTTGATGGATAAATTTTGTGAAAGGCTGCTTGTTCGTTCCCGACTGACCAGACCTGAAATAATCACACAGAAATTATATTAATTAAATCACTACTTGGCCAATCACTTAAGTGTATGGCTAGCTAGCTCTTATATCAAAGACCATTCTGCCTATATTGGCAATTTGTCAGTCACTCTCTTCTGTGTCCTGCAGAAGGTCTGTCAGACTCTTTTACGAAGCAGGAACTCTGAAGGATCATTTCACCTTTAGGCAAGTTCAGCAGTCATTTTTCTGTGGGTCCTGCATGTATAGTTTACACAGCATAACATCAAGCAGTCCAGGCAAGAGCAGTTTCTTGCCAAATGGCTAACAAACGCCATATGGAGCATCTTTGATGCCCATCATCCTCTTGAAGTATCTTGTGCTGCCAGGAGCAGACATATCTCATTGTCATGAAAAGTCCTAAGTTCTTAAAACATTTTAAATGCCATATTCTGTTAGTCTTTGAAGGTTTGAAAATTATCTATCCATCTAAAATATATCTTTATACATCTAGAAAATGCAACTAACATGATTACAAGCTTTACTATTATAGATTACTACCTAGTAACCTATATTTCTTAATGATACATTACATTTTTTAAATGAGCTGCACAAACACAATACCTTACTCAAGAGCAGAAATATACATATAACAAAATTGACCTTAAATTTGTATCAATTAACCAAGACCCATACCAATGCAAAGTATTCATATCTATAGCATATCTCCCTATAAATGTAAACAAACATTTATAAACAAAATTTGGGAATTTGAGTGTAGTTCTCTCCAAACTGCTTCCTGCTTTTTGTTGGGTGAAGTAATTTGGGGGGGGGGCATTCACAGCGATGTTTCAGGGGGTCTTGGTCCATCAAACCACATTAGTCTGGAAGGAATCCGTAGCTTCTCATCTTTTGTGAATACAAAATAAGAACCTCTTTTCCAAAGCAACATATTCTTAGACCCATATATGGAAGTCAAGACACCTTTAAGATATAAATGTTGATTTAGCTTAGCAGCCAGAAATGTCTCTCTGTACTTAGCTCCTTCACAGTCAAAAAAATTCAAAGAAAACACAATAATATACATAATAATCTCTGTGTATTTTCCATCTTTATGCAGCTTATTTTTCTTACTCTATTACTTTTTCCACAAGTTTAATATTTATTTTATTATCTTTGCTCCTTTAATCTATAACTGTCTGTACTCTTTTATACTACATTGACTGTCTAATTACTCTTTTATTTTCTTCCAAGCCTACATACATTTTTAAAACATACTGTGTCTCGTTTAGAGTTCTTTTATGTCTGAATCTGTCCTATTGTGTATTTAAAATCCTTTTATGTCCAGGAGCACTTCTTAAAACGCAAAGCGACATTACTAAGGCTGCTTTGCCTTTTGACTCCATTCAGTTCAATATGGTAGAAGTCTGTTCATTGCCTCTGAGACCGCCAGGTGGGAGCCATGCTCATCACCTCAACTCTGGTAACCAGTTGGCCCATGCTGCCACCAAGTAACTTGCAGCACACTCCCCAGAAACCCCATTCAAATGCTCAGCCTCCTGAAAGAGCTAGAGTTCATGCTAACAGCATAGCCCAGGAAGCTGTCATTCAGAGACTGCGTAGTATGTTGTTGTTGTTGATTTGTCCTACCACTGAATCAGAAAAACCTTTCTTAAAGAAGCCACAGTGTTAAGCCATGCTTAACTCTGTTCTTTTGTGTCTAGAATTCCTTTTTAAGCTTTGTCAGGTTTTACATGGATATAGTTGGCCATGTTGGAGCACCAATTTGTTGTGAAAGGCTGCTTGTTTATTCCGGCTTCCCAGACCCAAAATAATCACACAGAAACTATATTAATTAAATCACTGTTTGGCCAATCACTTAAGCATATCGCTAGCTAGCTCTTATATCTGGGGTTAACCCACTTCTATTATTTTATATTTTACCACAAGGCTCATGTCCTACCAGCAAGGTTCTGGCTGGTGGCTCATGTCTTTCTCCTCTGGCAGCTCCATGCCTTCTCCTGACTCCACCTTCTTTCTCCCAGTATTCAGTTTTGTTTTCCCCGCCCAGCTCTACTTTACATATCTCTTTCAGCCTATCTTTACTCTGTTAAGATATTGGCTGAAAACAGCTTCTTTTTTCATTAAAAAAATAAAAGCAACACATATACAGAAGGATTCTCACACCAGATGAAGGTTCTATGATGACAATGAGGTAGTCATCAATCTGATTACAGAAGAAGGCCAGTTTAAGCATCCTCTCAACAGCTGCTTAGAGTCTTAGCTGGGGTCATCCTGTGGAATCCTGGGAATTTCCCTAGTACCATGTTTCTCACTAGCCTTTTACTGGCTTCCTCAATTAAGATATCTCTTTCCTTTCTCTCCCTCTCTGTCCTTCTACTTCTTTAGCACCTTTATATTTCAAACACCTTAATTAAAACACCATAATTAAAGCTTAGAGTGAAAATTGTCAGGAAATCTTTCATTCCTGTAGAAAAAGAAGTATGCCTTTGGTTGGAACAAACTGCCATATCAACAGAACCTAGATTAATACAAAGAAGCACACATATTCCTGGATGGACTAAGGAGAGGATAACTCAGTAAATTCAATCATCTTTGTATTCCTTGGTTTGAAGTATTAGTGTATTCTAGTCATTGGAAAGGAAAACACATCAGTGCCTACTAGATTAAAATAAATGGCTGAACAGGAAACAGTAATTACTCTACAAAAGGGTACCATACCTTCTTTCATTAAAAGTGGATATATCTATGTATATAAAGGCTGGATACAGACTCCTGTAGAGAACAAATGTGAGGTCAGAACTGTTTTGGGGAGAATTACAGATAAATTTGAGCACACGTATAGATTCTGTGATAATAAATAGATGATCTGGAAGACCACCAAAATTTAAACAGGTTTAAAGATCCCTCCAGCCCCAAAAATGTCTGTTCCAAAGTTCCCCTCATCAAGACTCCAAGAGTTGATGTCATCATACTGTTGCATACCTGCCACTGAACTACAGAATATGAGGGGTACATCAAATCCTCAGGCTAGAATTTAGTTGCACAACACATCTTCACTGTAAATAAGGTGTTTTCAAAACAGTCATTTCTATTCAATGTGTACAGAACCTGGATCAAATATTCACGACATCCTATATAGTTTTGCTGATTGACATGCTTCAAAGGTAAGGCGACAGATCCTTTCTGAGACCTAATATCAACTCACAGAGAAGCAGGTATCTGGTTAATCCACTTGAGAAAGGAATCCTCCTGAGACATCAAGTGCTTGTTCTTTTTATTGCAGAGAATGTAGATCGTCAGGAATGGCCATGATTCTCTAAATTGGAATCTTCAAATTGGAGAGGCAGGGACAACCCTAGATTCCTGAGGAGATTACTGTGCCTTCTTAGGTATTAAAGAAATCATAACATCTTTGGAGCCATTTTTTTCTCAGATCTAACCAAAATCATGTCTTCTCCATGTTGATTTAATATAGAGGAGTTTAGGTGTCTGGAAATTGACATGGTATTCATATGTATTCTGAATTAAAGAAGATGTAGGTCATCCCCGAGAGGAATCAGCAGTGATGAGCTTCCACAGGAGGGACACACTCAAGATATACTCACTAGTCACCACACTCACTAATCAGGGATATTTAAGCCTTTATTTGCAATTTCATTTTCTACCCTTCACACAACAGACTTAGAATCTGGTCTAAGGCTGCACCATAAGTCATTCATATAGGTGGGGAATTTAAGGTCATAGGCCTTAGCCTGTCAAGATCCTCTGGTTTCGCTTGGGATACGTTCCTGAAATTAACAGGTCTCACATAGATTCAGTTTCTCTGCGGTCTTGTCGTTAGCATTATCCCAGCAGAGTTCCCCTGCACAGCATGTTTATTCACGGCATCCATTAAGGACAGAGCCAGGACCTGCAGACCTCTGTGTTCTCATGCCAGTGTCCTTCCACACTCACGTTCTCTGTAGCCACCTGACCCATTATGTGTGAGCCATCAGACTAATGAGACGTGACACTCCAAGGGAGGCAGGACGTCCCACAAAACCAACTCTGAAACACCGGGTGTAAGGCAGAAGAATGTTAGGTGACTGTGCCCTTGGAAGCCAGAGAAACCCAAAACCACTTCCCGTTGGGCTCAGAGGCCATCAATTGCCGACAATGCCTAACACATCACAAGCATGAAGGTGTGATTAGGCTCCACCTTGATCTTGACTCACGCAGAGTGTCTTGCCTCCTTTGATGATTTGTTTCCTAGTCAATCATGGGATGGAAGCCCCTCAGCAGGGTATGAAAGCAGACCATGTTCCAGTATGTTCTATTATTAGCTGCATAAATTTTGAGCTTCTTGCCTTGTATCCTTCCTTCTTTCTTTTATTCCTCTCTAAACATGCAGCTCTCATTTGGATTCCAACGTGTACCTCTTAACCCCAAATCTCTGGAAATGTGTGAGCTGTATGGCAATTTCCTCATGAGAATTAAAGCCGTCCATCAGCAGATGCTCACAATTCTAGTGCCTCCAGAGAGAGAGAGATGCCTTCATTGCTTCAGACACCCATGCTACTGAGATCTCTGAATTCTCTTGGTCACTTTATTGTCTCATAATAAACTCACTTCACTTTCTTGGTCTTTCTTAGGTGACCGAGGAGGAACATTTCTTGGACATTCAGTTTTCTTACCACTAAAAACAAAATGATTGCCAGGGGTGGCGCACGCCTTTAGTCCCAGCACTCAGGAGGCAGAGGCAGGCGGATCTCTGTGAGTTCAAGGCCAGCCTGGTCTACAAGAGCTAATTCCAGAACAGGTACCAAAGCTGCACAGAGAAACTCTTTCTTGAAAAAAATAATTCTTATCTTGTGTGGTGATATTTTGTTTGTAATCTAACAAATAAAGCTTGCTGGAAGACAAGAAGTCACTAGCTCTTATCTCTACTGAATCCTCAGACCAAAGGGGCAGTCCTGTCCCTATGAATCCTCAGACTGAGCTCCTGTCTCCTCTGCCTTATATTTCTTTCTCTGCCTAACCATATCCCTTCCTGTCTCCACCTTCATAGTGCTTGCATTAAAGGCATGTGACTCCCAGGTACTGGATTAAAAGTGTGAGCCACCACTGCCTGGCTCTGTTTCCCTTTGAGACTGGATCAATCTAGTGTAGCCCAGGGTGGCTTTGAACTCACAGAGATCCATCTGCCTCTGCTTTCTGAGCACTGGGATTAAAGGTGTGTGCCACCACTACCTGGCCTCTATGGCTAACTAGTGGTTAGCTCTACACTCTGATCTTCAGGCAAGCTTTATTTGTTAGAACACAATCACCACAATCTTGGAGAACCCTTTAGAGCATGTGCAAAAGTACTTTGTTTATACCAATACAAGGATTTATAGGTGTTAGTGAATAAAAAATATATTGAAACATTTTAAGTTTAAAGTTTATGTCCATTATACAATTGGTGATATCATATTTGCAAACAACAAATGAAACTGAGTCTACTTTATCTCATATTTTTAAAAAGTTAACCTTTAGTTAAAATGTAGTTGCATTATTTTTCCCTTCCCTTTCCTCCCTTCCCTCCCACCCATGTCTCTGCCCTCCAAAGCATTCCATACCTTCCCACTCTCTCTCAAATCGATGGCCTCTTTCTCTTTGATTACTATTGTCACATGTGTAGCAATGCATAAATATATAAATATAACCTGCTGAATTCACTTATTGTTGCTACTGGCCACATCTGAATGTATAGTGAATAAAATGATAACTACCCTGAGCTCTCATTTCATTTAGTTTGCCATTCTAAATATGTGCATTTGAGGTTACTACGGTTACTTCATGGGTATGTCCTATTAGGGACTATAAGTCACTGCATTAACTGTCACCCACTATCGAGAAGTTTCTCTTATCTAGTTGAAAGCAGCATTTCTCTGGAATCCTGGGGTCTGATGTAAACTCTATGAATGCAATTTCTGTGTAAGCACATGTAAAATTGGAAATAGGTCTTATATTCATCTTAATGTCTCTAAAAATTAAACAGATTACAAAAAAACTTCTAGAACATATGAAAATATTTTGGTAAGATGTCAGTAAAGTATAACAATGAGATATCTTAATATTCCAGAAAAAATGCATTTAAAACTATTAAATATGTTAGTCTAGCTCAGTCTGGAGGGCCTCCAAAGACATCTCAGTCACAGATGACTCTTCAGGGCATGAAGACACTAAGTCATGCTGAACCATTTGTCAGTGGAGAGGGGTTCTGAGACTGACCACATCCTGGAAGCTCCTAGGAGTTTCACTAGCTCAACGGGCACCTAGAATGCACACGTGGAGTATGAGCATTCTAAATTCCCACATTTGATAGAGGGGACCTTTCTTCCTGTTCTCATTCCAGGGGTGCACCTGACAGAAGCCAGCATTTATCTACCATGAATTCTAGCTCCATGAGTAGCCCCTCTGAAATCATGTTGGAATGGTAACTGAAGTGCATACAACGACTCCGCCATATCATATGACAAGCAGGCCATGTAATAGGGCAACTGAGGGGAAAATGCAAGAGGTGATTCATGGTGGAACACCAGGAAACATGAGAAAAGTGAGGTAATTATTTCCTACACGTTGGTAGGTTTTGCTAGAAATCTGCAGCCTATTAATTTGCATTTGTATCATGTAAACAAAAACAAGGAAATCGTATTTTCATAATTACAGAAACAACTTAGCTGAGTATAAAAGGGGGCCTGAAGCAAGGAGACTCCAAAACGTGGAACTCACTCACTTGTAAACCCACCCAGAACCTCCACCTCTGACACCATGGTCAGCTCCTGTTGTGGCTCTGTCTGCTCTGAAGAGGGCTGTGGCCAAGGCTGCTGCCGCCCCAGCTGCTGTGTGTCCAGCTGCTGCCGCCCCAGCTGCTGTGTGTCCAGCTGCTGTCGCCCCAGCTGCCAGCCCTGCTGCAGCCCCAGCTGCTGCCAGCCCTGCTGCAGCCCCAGCTGCTGCCAGCCCTGCTGCAGCCCCTGCTGCCGCCCCTGCTGCCGCCCCTGCTGCAGCCCCTGCTGCTGCCTGCGTCCAGTCTGTGGTCAGGTCTGCTGCCAGAGCACCTGCTACCGCCCCACCTGTGTCATCTCCACCTGCCCCCGCCCCATGTGCTGTGCCACCCCTTGCTGCTGCTGAGACCTTCCTTTCCTAAACACGCCCATTTTCACTACCTCCTTTGTTATGAAAAGCCATCTTGAGAGAAGCCACTCCTCTCCATCCTAGACTCAGGACAGCTGCCTCTTTTGACTTCTACCTCATCTCAGGCCAGAATATGGAATTGCAGATTAAGAAATTAATATAGAGGGAGGTCGGAGTGAATCCTGAAGGAGTTAGGGGGAGGAATGGAGGTATTAATGTGATCAAAATACATTGTGTGTACGAAATTCTCAAATAATTAATACAGAATATTATATTTTAAAAAGAAATTAATCAGAGTGCATGTCTTCTCTATCAAATATGGAAATTCTTCCAGTGCCTGTAGAGTCAGATTATACCTTTACAGCTCAAAGTCTCACTAGAGACTAGTGCCACCTTGTTTTCCCCTTAACTGTGACATCTCTGTGCCTTATTGCTGTTACTTCTAAATAAAACGCCTTTAATTGGAATAGCAATGCAATTTTTCCGTGTCTGTTGCTTTATAATGATTGTCTTCAGTTAATGAAAATTATAGTCGAAGTCCAACTACACTGAACTTTCCTGTCCCTGTTCTCATGACTTCAGAACATTCCCAACACGGTGCGCCTAAAATTGGAAAAAAGGAAGTAATAGCGGTCAGTCAGCTGCAGGGAGGTCATGAGCACATCAAGCTGCCATGTCAAAAGACGCTGGCTTTTGCACTCATTCCACTCTTTCTCGTGATCTTCCCTGAGCAGAGTGTGTAAGCGTGTAGGTGTACGTGTGCATGCATGTGCGTGTCTGTGTGTATACATACACACATGCTGTGTGATGAAATGTCCAGTTGGGGACTGAGTTCTCACCAGCCCCCTCTCCTCTACTTTAATGGTTGTGAGTCTGCATTCACTGCCCATGTCTCCTGCAAAAAGAGGCTTTGTTGATGATGGCTGAGAGATGCCTACTGTGTTCAGAGAGCTAACTGCTGGTGAGTTGCCCATGTTACAAGAAATAACCTCCTATCCGTGCTCATGAGCCAGGCCTGCTTACATTCAGGTTACTCCCACAGACGAAGGCATGAAGAAAGGGAGGGGGCCAGTCAGGAGGAAGTTCTGGGTCTGAGGAGGGGATGAAACTAGGGGACAGGAAATGAGAAAGAGTAAAGCCCACTACATACAGGAATGAAAATGTCAAAGAATGAAACATAAACAAAGTGGGTCTGGGGAGATGGCTAAGCAGGTAAGAACTCTGGCTGCTCTTCCAGAGGACCCAAGTTCAATTCCCAGCACCTACATGGCAGCTCACAACTGTCTGTAACTCCAGTGCCAGAGGATCCACCACCCTCACACAGATACATGCGGATCAAACACCAATGAACATAAAAAATTAAATTATATGTAAGAAAATAAAAACGTGAAAGAATAAGAGATTCTGTACCAAGTATTCAAGCAACAGCCAGCTTTTCACAGCAATCCATTAAAACACTTTCAAGTCTGTCATCTCTTAGAACATCTGCATGGGCTTTAAGACAAGTGAAGTGTTAAAAAACACATGGAGGGAAATCTCTTTTAAATGCCAATGTATGACTATCTTGGGTTTTTTTTTCCATATGAAACTGAGTATTGTCCTTTCAAGGCCCGCCAAGGATTGTGTTGGAATTTTGGTGGGGATTACAATGAACCTGTAGATTGCTTTTTGTAAGATAATCATTTTTATTGTTAATCCTACCAATCCATGAGCATAGGAGATTTTTTCATCTTCTGATATCTTCTTTAATTTCTTTCTTCAAAGACTTGAAGTTTTTCTCATAAAATTTTTCACTTGCTTAGGTAGGGTTATCCCAAGATATTTTATATTTTTGTGGCTATTGTGAAGGGTGATGTTTCCCTGATTCCCATCTCTGTCTGTTTGTCATTTTTATATAAGAGTGTTACTGATTTTTTTTAGTTAATCTTATATCTAGTCACATTGATAAAGATTATTATCAACTATAGGGGTTCCCTGGTAGAATTTTTGGGCTTGGTCATGTATACTATTATATCATCTGCAAATATGATTCTTTGACTTCTTCCTTTACAATTTCTATCCCCTTTCTCTCCTTTGGTTGTCTTTATTTCTCTAGCTAGAATTTTAAGTACTAGATTAAACAGATATATAGAAAGTAGACAACCTTGTCTTATTCCTGATTTTAATAGAATTGCTTTGAATTTCTTTCCATTTAATTTGATGTTGGCTATATGCTTACTGTAGCATGTTTAGGTTTTTCCCTTGTATCCTCAACTTCTCCAAGACATTTATCATGAATGGGGTGTTGGATTTTATCAAAGATTTTTTAGGCATCTAATGAAATGATTATGTGATTTTTTTTCTTTCAGTTCATTTATATGGTGGATTATATTGACTGTTTCTCATAGATTGAACTATTCCTGTATCTCCGGGACAAAACCTACTGGATCGTGGTGGATGATCTTTTCCATGTGTTCTTGGTTTTGGTTTGTAAATATTTTGTTGGGTATTTTTTATCTATGTTCATAAGGGAAGCTGGTCTATAATTATCTTTGTTGAATCTTTGTGTGGTTGGGTATTAGGGTGACTGTGGCCTTATAAAATGAATTTGGCAATGTTTGTTCTGTTTCTATTTTGTAGAATAATTTGAGGGAGTATTGGCATTAACTTTTCTTTGAAAGTCTGGTAGAATTCTGCGCTAAAACTTTCTGTCTGGCCCTGGACTTTTTGTTGCGGCAGGGGGTGGGGGGACTTTTAATGACTGTTTCTATTTCCATAAGAGTTATAGGTCATTTAAGTTGTTTATCTGATTTGATTTAACTTTGCTATCTATTGAGAAAATTATCCATTCTTTTAGACTTTTCAATTTTGTGGAGTACAGGGGCTTTTTTGTTTTGGTTTGGTTTGGTTTTTCAATCTCATCTCAACTGCTTCTAATTGTTGGTTCTGGGGATGTTCTTTTTTACTTTATTTATTTATTTTTTATTCATTCCACATTCCAACCACAGTTCTCCCACCCACCCCTCCTCCTGCCCCCCTCGCCTCTCCCCAAACCCACTCCCCAACCACTCCTCCCAAAGGGTAAAGCTTCCCATATGGAGTCAACAAAGCCTGGCACGTTAAGTTGAGGCAGGACCACGGCCCTCCCTGCTGCATCAAGGCTGAGCAAGGTATCCCACCGTAGGGAATGGGCTCCAAAAAGTTAGTTCATGCACCAAGGATAGATCCTGGTCCCACTGCCAGGGGACCCTCAGATAAACAAAATTACACAACTGTCTCCCACATGCAGAGGGCCTAGTTTGGTCCATGCAGGCTCCACAGCTGTCGATCTAGAGTTCATGAGTTCCCATGAACTTGGTAAAGCTGTCCCTATAGATTTCTCCGTCATGAACTTGACACCTCCCCACCCCCGCTCATTTAATCCCTCCTTTCTTCAGCTGAGTTCCCAGAGGTTGGCCTGGTGCTTGGCTATGGAGCTCTGCATCTGATCTCATTAGTTCCTGGGTGAAGGCTCTATGATGATAGCTGGGCTGTTCACCGATCTGATTACAGAGGAAGGCCAGTTCAGCATCCTCTCCACTATTGCTAGGAGTCTTAGCTGGGGTCCTGGAACTTTCCCTAGCACTAGGTTTCTCCCTAACCCTATAATGGCTCCTTCTATCAAGATATCTCTTTCATTGCCTAGCCACTCCATTCATCCCCTCAGCTTGACCATCCTATTCCCTCATGTTCTCATCCCCTCTACTACCCTCCTGGCCCCCAGTTTACCCAGGAGATCTTGTCTAATTCCTCTTTCCAGGGCACTCCACGCATCCCTCTTAAGGTTCTCCTTGTTCCCTAGCTTCTCTGAAGCTGTGGATTGTAGTCTGGTTATTCTTTGCTTTACAGCTAGTATCCACTTATGAGTGAGTACATACTGTATTTGTCTTCCTGAATCTGGGTTACCTCACCCAGGATGAAGTTTTTTCTAGTTTCATTCATTTGCCTGAAATTTTCATGATGGCATTGTTTCTTACAGCTGAATGTAAGAATGTACATGTCAGAATGGCTAAAATAAAAAGTATTGAGAACCACTTATGTTGGAGAGGATATGGCATAAAGGGAACACTCTTCTACTGCTGGTGGAAGTGCAAACTTGAACAGCCACTTTGGAAATCAGTATGGCAACTTCTTAGAAAATTGGGACTCGATCTACTTCAAAACCCAATAATACCACCCTTAGGCATATACCCTAAGATGCTCAATCATACCACAAAGACATTTGCTCAGCTGTGTTCATAGCAGCATTATTTGTAATAGCCAGGACCTGAAAACAACCTAGATGCTTCTCAACCAAAGAATGGATAAAGAAAATGTGGTTCATGTACATAATGGAATACAGGTCTTAAAAGTATGACCTAATGATTCTTTGTATTTCCTAGGTGTCTGTTGTTATGTTCCTCTTTTTGTTTCTGATTTTGTTAATTTGGTTATTCTCTTTCCCTGTGTTTTAGCTAGTTTGGATAAGGGTTTGTCTATCTTGTTGATTCTCTCACAGAACCAACTTGTTTTATTGATTCTCTGTATTCATCTCTTTGTTTCTATTTTATGATTTTAACCCTCAGGTTGATTATTTCCTGCTGTCTACTCCTCTTGGGTATACTTGTTTCTTTTTGTTTTAGACCTTTTATGTTTGCTTTTAAGTTGCTAGTATGAGATATGTCAATTTTTTTTATGTAGACACTTAGTCCTATGACCATTCCTCTCAGAACCACTTTCATTGTGTCTCATAAGTTTGGGTATGCTGTGCAATCAGTTTCGTTAATTCTAGAAATTCTTTAATTTCTTTCTCTATTCCTGTCTTAACCCAGAAACCATTCAATAGAAATTGTAGTCCCAGTGCTTTTCTACCTTTAAACTTTTATTTTTGAAAACTGTCAGGCTTACTGAATAATTGCAATGATAATGCAAAGAGTTCCTCACTCCTGCTGCTCTCACCGAGGTTTATCATTTTGTCACACTTGATTTCTGTCTAGGCAGACACATTAGGAAACAGGTAGATGGATGGGTGGATAGATGGATGAAAAGAGGAAGGGAAGGAATGAAGAAATGTGTAGACAGACATTTCTGTCCTGCCCAATCCTGCAGCCATTCAGCCCCAAAGAAATACACAGAGGTCTACATTAATTATAAACTGGTTGGCCTATTAGTTCAGGCTTCTTATCAACTATTATAACTTACAGTAACCCATAATTCTTGTCTGTGTTAGCCACGTGCCTTGATACCTTTTGTCAGCAAGGCATTCTCATCTTGCTTCTTCTGTGTCTGGATGATGACTGCAGACTGAGTCTTTCTTCTTCCCAGAATTCTCCTGTTCTTGTTGCCCTGCCTATACTTCCTGCCTGCCTACTGGTCAATCAGCATTTTATTGAAACAATACAAGTGACAGGGTACAAGACCATTGTCCCACAGCAGAAATGAAGGAAGGAACAAGAGCCAATGAATGTATAGTCAGACATATAACATATGTTTTATATATATATATATACACACACACACATGTGTTGTATTCTGACTATGTATATATGTGTGTATCTATATATACATGGATATATGTAAAACATATGTTATATGTCTTACTATGTGTATATGTGTGTGTGTGTATATATATATATGTGTATCCTAAAACTAGGAACATATTTCTATAACCACAGTACAGATATAAAATTAAATTATGTATTATACAATACTATTATCTATTGCCTAATTTGTATTCCATACTCAAATGTTGCCAATACCGTCCTATAAAAAATTTCTATTCATAGCTATACATTACACTTAGATGCTGCACCTCTTTGATTTTCTTAAATCTGAAACATTTCCTCAGCCTGTCACTGCATTAGAAGAGCCTGTCAGTGCTAAAGATGGCAGGCTGGTCATTATGTGCAGAGTGCTCCAGCCTTTGTTCGTCTTATGTTTCCTTATAGCTACAGCCCCATTATGCCTTTGACAGAAATAATAAATGAGGTGTCTTTGTGGCTGCATTTACCACATGTGTGCATACACACACCTGTGTACATTCATGTGTGTGCAGATACAAATATATGCTCATGTTTGTGGAGACCAGAAGATGACCTTAGAGATCATGCCTCAGGCACTATCAATCACTTTGATTTTTGAGACAAGACCATTTACTGGCCTGACTGGCCAGCAAGCCCTAGTGTTCCGTTTGTCTCTGCTTTCACAGTGCCAAGGAGAAAACATGCCACTATGCTTGGAATACCTTCTGGGGGTTGAACTCAGGTCCTCATGCTGGCCGAGCAAGCACTGAGCCCTTTTCACAGCCCTAAAACCAATTCTGATTCCCAGGTTACCAGTTCTTTCATAGTAACTTAGTACTTTTCCATTTTGAAATTGATAAATAATTGGAAGAGAAATATTTTGAAATATACAAATATCACATTCCTAGTCAAACTTTTATCCAGTCATTTTAGGATTCATTGAGATTTCCCTGACCAAGTTTTATTATGATGGATATAGAGACTCCCTTACTCCTTTCCTATTTAGCTAATCACCTTCCACTGTTGTGAAGAGTTTATCACTGTCTCCTATTTCTCTACTTAGTCTTGGTATGGACTGATTATTCTTAGTTTACCTGATGTGTTGATATCAATTGCTCTGGTGTTTAAGTTGCCCCATACTGGGTCAGTGAGAGTGCCTTTGAGGTGGCACCAAAGGCCTTTTCATACTTAAAACAGTGAGTCATTGGTGACAGTTTGAAACTGGGTAAAGGAAGTATCATTTCTACGGCATAGCCTGAGGTAGTCTGGACGGCCCACCATGACTCACAGACAGGATTCTCTTCCTCATAGCTCTCACAGGGAGCTATCTCACAAGGATAACCTCCCCCCACCCACCGTTTCCCTACTCTCATTATGCTTCCCTTTGGCATCAAAAGAGATGTCAGCATCATGAGACACATTGGCTTAAGCAGCATCATGAGTGATATACAAACCACAGGCATAAACAGCGACTGAACACACAAGATGGACCCATCCAAGAAGCAGGGTGGACAAACAAGGAAACAGGGAAGGCAATTCTATGACAAAAACCAGAGTGGGAAATCATAAAGCACAAGGAGAAGGAAATCTTATTTTTCTTTATCTTCAAGTATTTTAAAAAGAAAACCAATTATCATCAGACTTAATGATGCCTATTTCTTCAGGGAAAAGAAAAACAACTTGGAAATACTCCAGGCTGTGGTCACAACACCCTTAGCAGAATATAAAAGGGGGCACAAAGCAGGGGGATTTTCAGATTCACTACACCACTCACTCCCTTACTAATCAGAACCTCCACCTCTGACACCATGGTCAACTCCTGTTGTGGCTCTGTCTGCTCTGAGGAGGGCTGTGGCCAAGGCTGCTGCCAGCCCAGCTGCTGCCAGCCCAGCTGCTGCCAGACCACCTGCTGCCGCCCCAGCTGCTGTGTGTCCAGCTGCTGCAGACCCAGCTGCTGCAGACCCAGCTGCTGCCAGTCTGTGTGCTGCCAGCCTACCTGCTGCAGACCCAGCTGCTGTGTGTCCAGCTGCTGCAGACCCAGCTGCTGTCAGTCAGTGTGCTGCCAGCCCACCTGCTGTCGTCCCAGCTGTTGCCGCCCCAGCTGCTGCATCTCCAGCTGCTGCCAACCCTCCTGTGGTAGTTCTAGCTGCTGCGGCTCCAGCTGCTGCCACCCCTGCTGCTGCCTGTGTCCAGTCTGTGGTCAGGTCTGCTGCCAGAGCACCTGCTACCGCCCCACCTGTGTCATCTCCACCTGCCCCCGCCCCATGTGCTGTGCCACCCCTTGCTGCTGCTAAGGCCCTTGCCATGAATCCGCTTCCCTCTCTAGATTCAGATCTTTTGTGTATATGGGTTGATGCCGTGAAACTCATTTTCATGAGTCCAATGAGGAGCCAAACAGTGGATTGATGTCTGGAATCTAGATTTCACCTGGAAACAAATTTTACTCAGCCAGCAAACAACTGGAAAAATACATCTCCTCCCACCTTCTCTATAGGACTTTGTAGCTGGAATAATATGATATATTTCCATACCAAATGAAACTTCCCATTTCTCTGCAATAAAAATTCAATGTGACTGTTACTCTTTTAAGATGGTGTCTCCTCTTCTTTTTTATTCTTTATTTTTATTTTTTATTTTATCTTTTGGTTTTTCAAGACAGGATTTATCTGTGTAGCTTTGTAGCCTATCCTGGAACTTGCTCTGTAGACCAGGTTGGACTCGAACTCACAGAGATCCACCTATTTCTGCCTCCTGAGTACTGGGATTAAAGTGCTGGTTGTGCATCCCCACGCAGCCTAGGTGTCTACTCTTCTTAAACAAGTGAGTTTGGGGGTTGGAAGGCAGCTCTGTCAGTAAAGCGCTTGCTGCACAAGTGTGAGGGCCTGAATTCAATAACCAGAATCTGTAAAAAGACAGGTGTGGTGGCGCATGCTCACAGATTCAGTGCTGGGCAGCAGAACAGGTGAGTCCTTTGGGCTGCTGGGCTAGCAATGTTAGCTGGATTGGTGAACTCTAGGTCCCAGCGAGAGAGTCTGTTTCAACAACTAAGATGGACAGGCCCTGCTGGATGACATCAGAGGTTGACCTCTGGCCTACTCAAATACACACACACACACCCCACCACCACCACCACCACACCACACCACAGACATACCACACACACACACACACACAAACAGACACACACACGCAGGAGGTGTATTTCACCTTCAGAATACACAGATATATATACCACACACACATACATAACTCACGCACAGGCACACCACACACACACACCACACACACATGCATACCACACACACGCACCACACACCACACACAAAACAAAAACTAAAACCTTTGTCCTCTTCAGTTTGCACATAGTATTTTTGCTTGTAATTTTAGTCATAGGGATGAAATTGTGCTTTAGAGTGCCACTCTAGATGAAAAATGGGTACTATCCCCTCTAAAGGATATTTTTATTAATGACATATCCTATCTTTCTGTTGTAGAGAGCACCTGAAATCATACAGCTTGGAGAGGAAGCCAGAAATGTAGGCTCATGGATGAGGGACAAAACAGAACTAAGCCCTCAGCTATTTGTTTAGGATAAAAATTAAATGAGCTGAATAACCCAAAGGCATTGTATGAGACAATTATTATTGTGCTGATGGTGACATAAATACGTAAGTATAGAGCAAAGCCTCGACTCAGAAACTCTAGGACAGTGGATGGTGGTGGTGGTGACCTCTTTGGGGGGTTAAATGACCTTCTTACAGAGATCACCTAAGACCATCGGAAAACACAAATATTTACATTATGATTCGTAACAGTAGAAAAATGACAGTTATGAAGTAGTAATGAAATAATTTTATGGTTGGGGTCAGCACACCGTGAGGACCTGCTATTGAAGGTTGCAGCATTAAGAAGGCTGAGGTGCTCTAGGAGATGCAAGAATCAGAGCAAGTCAATATACTGTGTGACTAAAGAGAGAACACACAGGAAAACTGACCGAATTTGAAGTAATTAATATGCAAGACAAAGCTTGTACTTGGCAGTTATCTCTAAACCAAAATAAAGTAAAATACCGCCTGCCTGAAAATTTTCTTTCAGATGAAAGAAAACAAAACAAAACAAAACCTGGAATAGCCCAAATATGTCTCAGTAAAAAACTAGCCAGATGAGCTATATCATGATGACAAAATTGAGTATTGGATAGCAGAAATTCAATGAGAAATATCTGATGCCACTACTATAGAATAAACAGTAATTTGCCATTGCTGTGGTACATTAAGTGAGCCAAAGCAAACTGTAACCAACTGTGCACAGTATAAACATTTATTAAATAAAACTTGCAGTAAATGTGAACTTGTATTAAAATAATAATGTGAAGACAGGCTTCAAGTTTAAAATATAATAAGCATTTAAGTTGGTTGATATGCTAAGGTAATACTGAGGTAAGCATTATCCAATATGCACATGAGCCAAGGAACTGCACTGTACCTCACAAATATGTACACACAGCATGTGTCAATCAAAAGCAAGTTCTCTTCGCAGAGGAGAGAAGAATGCATGCAGTGAAGAAAGACAAAAGCAAGACTTCCTTGGGCATGTCTAATTTTGTAAAAGTTATTTTGGACCCCAAAAACAACTTACATAATTATAAAACAATTAAGATTTTAAAGTAATTTTTAGGAGCGTGAGAAGCAAGCATGGAATGTGTAGTCAATTCCAAGTATATTCATTTTTTTCATGATCAGATACCTGGAAAAGGCAACTTAAGGAAGAAGGGTTTGCTTTGCTTGCACTCGAGGGGATATGATCCATTGCAATGGGACAGAGCTGCAGGGAGGGTGTGGAGTAGCTGGTCACATTGAATCTGTAGTCAGGAAGCAGAGAAAGATGAATGCTGACTCCCTGCTCCCTTTATCCCTTTAATCTGTATGGGACCACAGCCTAAGGAGTGTGTCATCAACGTTCAGGGTGGGACTTCCTTGCTTTGGTTAAGTTTTCTGGAAACACTCTCTTTGACACATCCAGCTGTGAGTTTCCATAGAGATGCTAAAGCCCCTCAAGTTGGCCATGAAGATCATCCATCACCAAGGGTGACAATGATATGGTAATAAGCAGTTGTAAATGCTCACTTTTGAAGTTTATAGTCTGAGAGGAGACAACTGAACACATTCAGATTATAGTCATTTGGGCTTGAGCGGGGATCCTCCCAGTAAAAAGAAAAGTAAAAGAAGCAGATGAAATTTCCATAAACTAATAAAATAATGCCAAGGAAAATACTCAAAAGAAGGATGGTGGGGCTACCCACTGATCTGAAGTAAAAGAACTTCCTGGGAAGAAGCAGAAGAAGGCACATTCTTTTTTTATGATATTAATTGAGCTCTACATTTTTTCTCTGCTCCCCTTGCCTCTCTCTTCCCCGCTTCAGCCCTCCCCCAAGGTCCCCATGCTCCCAATTAACTCAGGAGATCTTGGTTTTTTCTACTTCCCATGTAGATTAGATCTATGTAAGTCTCTCTTAGTGTCCTCATTGTTGTCTAAATTCTCTGGGATTGTGGTTTGTAGGCTGGTTTTCTTTGCTTTATGTTTAAAAACCACTTATGAGTGAGTACATGTGATAATTGTCTTTCTGTGTCTGAGTTACCACCCATTTTCCTGCAAAATTCAAGCTGTCGTTATTTTTTCTGCTGTGTAGTACTCCATTGTGTAAATGTACCACATTTTCCTTATCCATTCTTTGGTCGAGGGGCACTTAGGTTCTAGCCATGACAAACAATGCTGGTATGAACATAGTTGAGCACATGTCCTTGTGGCACGATTGAGCATCCTTTGGATATATACCCAAAAGTGGTATTACTGGGTCTTGAGGAAAGTTGTTTCCTAATTTTCTGAGAAATCACCACACTGACATCCATAGGGGTTGTACCAGCTTGCATTCCCACCAGCAATGAGGAAGTGTTCCCTTTTCCCCACATCCTCTCCAGCATAAGATGTCATCAGTGTTTTTGATCTTGGCCATTCTTACAGGTGTAAGATGGAATCTCAGAGTTGTTTTGATTTGCATTTCTCTGATGACTAAGGATGTTGAACATTTCCTTAAGTGTCTTTCAGCCATTTTAGATTCCTCTGTTGAGAGTTCTCTGTTTAGGTCTGTACTCCATTTTTTATTGGGTTATGTGTTATTTTGGTGACCAATTTCTTGAGTTCTTTGTATATTTTGGAGATCAGACCTCTGTCTGATGTGGGGTTAGTGAAGATCTTTTCCCATTCTGTAGGCTGTCATTTTGTCTTTTTGACCATGTCCTTTGCTTTACAGAAGCTTTTCAGTTTCAGGAGGTCCCATTTATTAATTGTTTCTCTCGGTATCAGTGATGCTGGGGTTCTATTTAGGAAGTGGTCTCCTGTGCCAATGTACAGTTCAAGTGTATTTCCCACTTTCTTACTCATTCTAAGGAGAAGAAACAGGACAATAAAAGGTGTGGAAGTTAATATTTCTGCCTTGGGGACTTCTAAAGTCTCTAAGAACTTGAATTCATTTCTGCAGGAGCTGTAGTGACTATGTGCCTTGAGAGTTCTTTGAAAAGTAAACTCACTAGAATAATCACAAAGCATGATTAGGAGATCTGGAATGGAGCATGGCCAACACTAACAGTAATGATTTCTGTGATCTTGATTTTTATTGAAAAGTACATGAGATGTTTAATTCTTGATTTGAATCCTGGTCTTCAAAACTTTCAATTTGCTTCATAATTTCCCTTTTAACACAGCATACTTTAGAGTTTATAGGACAAAGAGCAAAGCCTACTATGCCCTCATTATCCAAGCAGTGTCTCAAACCCATAATTATTGAAAGAGTATCAGGGAATGTTGCTTCACATAGGACTTTTTTTTATAGAAAGTGGAATCCACTGCCTATGCTGGTTATCAGACGATGGATCAAACCCATTCACATTTCATATACCATATGTAGAGAGGAGTCCTAGGGGATAAGTTTGACTCCTTAAATGGATCTTTGTCATTGAAAAACACTCATACAGAGATAACCATTCAAGTACAAGCTTTACAATGAGCTATGAACACAGTCATCCCAGGTTGTAGCCGAATAAGCGCACTGACAAATCTTTCCCCTGACTCTCTCTTTACCAGTGCTCTACCAGGCAATAGCTTATGCATATCCACGTAAAGAGAGGAAACATCTTGTGAACCATTCCATAAATATTATCAAGCAGGCACAGAGTGACACATGTACCATGTGCTAGCAACAGTTTAGAAGGTGCACAGGAAGAAACAGAAGCACAAATGCCATTTCACATGCCCCAGTTCAATGAATCACAACAATGCAGAAAAAGAAAATGATGCCTTTTCTACATTCTGCAATATTTAACCTAGCAAACATAATTATGCCTTAATAACACTAATTAATGCCCTAGTAAGAAAAACGAGGAAAGGGGCTTTGCTCATGGTGACACCAGTTGCTGAGCAAAGTATAAAAGGGCACATCAACCAGGAGACCTTCAAATTCTCAAAACTCACTTTCTCAGAAACTCCCCCAGAACCTTCACCTCTGACACCATGGTCAGCTCCTGTTGTGGCTCTGTCTGCTCTGAGGAGGGCTGTGGCCAAGGCTGCTGCCAGCCCAGCTGCTGTGTGTCCAGCTGCTGCAGGCCCACCTGCTGCCAGCCCAGCTGCTGTGTGTCCAGCTGCTGCAGGCCCACCTGCTGCCGGCCCAGCTGCTGTGTGTCCAGCTGCTGCAGGCCCACCTGCTGCAGGCCCAGCTGCTGTGTGTCCAGCTGCTGCAGGCCCAGCTGCTGCAGACCCAGCTGCTGCAGACCCAGCTGCTGCAGACCCAGCTGCTGCCAGTCTGTGTGCTGCCAGCCCACCTGCTGCCGCCCCAGCTGCTGCAGACCCTCCTGCTGCCAGCCCAGCTGCTGCCGCCCCAGCTGCTGCATCTCCAGCTGCTGCCAGCCCTCCTGCGGTGGTTCCAGTTGCTGCAGTCCTTGCTGCCAGCCTTGCTGTCGCCCCTGCTGCTGCCTGCGTCCAGTCTGTGGTCAGGTCTGCTGCCAGAGCACCTGTTACCGCCCCACCTGTGTCATCTCCACCTGCCCCCGCCCCATGTGCTGTGCCACCCCTTGTTGCTGCTGAGCCTCCATCCATGGATCCAGCTTTTATTTCACCTCTGTCCCCATCTCTGGCCACAAAGATGCACAGAATGGGTCCAATGTTGTTTTGTTGAATCATGTCTCTGTGTGGACCCAACAACAACTATTCTAACTTCAATCCAAATCCCTCATGTGGCCCTCTCCTTCCCATCTTACCAGCTGTTGAACTGACCTGACCAATCCTTCCTAGAATTCTCTTAATTTCTAGGTTCAGGTCACAAAGCTCAAAGGCTCACAGGCTGATTTCAATATTTCTATGTTGTTGATCTTTGTAGTCTCTTAATTGTTCAATGAAGATACACTTTGGTCATCCTTACTCCTCCGGTTTTCCTGTGCTGGATCACTGTGTCAAAATAAACCACTACTTTCCCATATAGAAAATCCAGTGTGATTTTATAAGTCTCTAAGATTTCTTCTTAATCCTGAAAAACTTGTGTTTTGGCCACACCTGTAGGGTAAATGAAAAGGATTTATTGGTGAAAATAAAAAAAAAAATTAAGTTACATTTGCCTTTTTTTCATCAACAGTCTTCTTTGTTTTTAGGCAATATTGAAAAACCCATGGAAAAAAATCAAAAATTCATTTTAGAAAGACCCATATTCTATGGTTCTGCATCTTTTAATATTATTCATATGCAAACATCTCATAGTAACTACAAAGCTAGAACAGTTGGTGTCTCTAGCTGAGGGCAATTGATTTCCTAAAAAGAGAAAAATGAAAGCTAAAAGTGCTAAGCATGAAGTCAGAGGATGGACGTGAGAGATGAGGGGCTATGTTGGTCTGTAAGCTCTCACTTGCAAACAGAGGAAGACGAAGTTGAAGATAAATCTATGACTTAAAGAAATCAAGCCGCAGGATGCTTCTTCTCTCAGTCTAGATGGTTCTGCCACACCAAGACAGATTCCCTAACATTGTGATATGGAATGGTAGCATCTGGGTCATGCAACTAAAGACCTTAGGTCCCCAAGTGTCCCTGAACCCTCTGGAGTAGAACTAGATTTTTTTGTTGCTATTGTTGAAAGACAACGTACCTTTCATTTAAAGATAATGGGATGGCTAGTCTTGAAAGAGAACACAAGATCCTTTCCTTCTCCTCTCGACCTCTTCTCTTTGCCACACACCAGTAGCCCAGTCTCCTACCCTACCTGACAGCCAATATCTACAAATCTGTTTCCTTTCTGTTTGGCTTTTCCATTGTCTCAGACAAGAATTAAGCCCACTCCTGCTACTCTATCTTGGTTTATGGTGGAGATCTTTTATTCTTATGTCTTCACTTCCTCTTCCTCTACTTTCTCATTTGAAATTTTAAGCAAATGTGCATGTGTGTGACATATTTCTAAAATTTCATTTTATGCGTGTAGGTGTTTTGTCTGTATGTAATTTCATGTACCACATGTGTGCCTGATGCCAATGAAGACTGTCAGACCCACTGGAATTGGAGTTGCCAATAGTTGTGAGCCACCATGTGGTGCTAAGGAACAAACCCAGGACCTCTGGAAGAGCAGCCAGTGCTCTTAATGTCTGAGGCAGCTCTCCAGCCCACATGTATTTGCCTCATGGGCTGTTTAGACATAGAATGTGGTGCATGTTTGCTATACTTACTTTTCTGATGCTTAACAATATACTGTTTCATAGTAGCCCTCAGAGAGGCACCCTCTTCACTTTCGGGGCTGCATAGGGCTGCATTACAGAAAGTGGCTGTCATTTGTTCCTCTGCATCCTATAGAAGAATGCCCAGGCTATGTCCAGTTCTGTTTTGTTACTTTATTTCCCCTTATGAGTAGAACTGATATAAATAATCTTATAAAAGCATTTTCATATTTCTTCTACATTATATATGGGGATACTTTATAGATTTGGAATAGCTTGTCCAAGAATAATGCTGCTATTTATTGGCAATTCACAAAAAAATTATGAGCACATTTATTTTCATACTGTCAAATTTTGAGCTTTTGACAAACTAATGGATGAAAAGTATCATCTCTATTTTATTTCTTTAATTATACATGAAAGAGCATATGACTTATGCCCTCACCTCCAAATATTTTCAAGGCCTCGATGTTTTCACGCTTTTCTTCCCATTGTCCTGCAGCTTTGTAGGAAACATCTTTTCCCCCTTAAACAGCTGATCTTTTTTCTAATCTCTTTTATTTTTACCTTTAAATAATCAATCCTATTTAAGCAGAGGTAATTCTTCCACCTCAAATATCAACAAAGTTATTGTTATTATATTAATGTTATTACTTTCTCTATTTCTCTATTTTTTAAAATTTTTTCATACAAAATATTTCAATAATGTTTTCCCATCCCCTTGCTCCCCCAGATCCTCTTCACCTCCCTTCCCAGCAAACTTTGTGTTCTCTCTTTCTTAAAAAAATAAAAAAGAGAGTAAAAGTAAATAATAAGATCAAAAGTAACAAACAAATAAAACAAAATATCAGAAACATAATTATAAATGTGCACCTTTCAACTGTTAGTGAATTACTAGCTTACCTTTACCAAATACCAAGTCTGCTCATCTCTCCTGTGCCTTTTTAAGACATTTCAAGCTGTCCTGGAAAGTGGAAGTTGAGTGCGATTATCCACCACTTATCACAAATCTCTAATGTCTGAAGTTATGTCATTCTTTAATTAATTAATTATTTAATATTTTTACATTTTTATTAGCTAAATCTGTTCTTTGACAGTTTTATACATTGGTATTATACATTCTGATTATTCTCACCCCCACCCTTTTTTAATCTCTCTCTCACACCCCATCAGTTCCCCTCCTTCATACTGTTAGGATCCGACAGAAGCCCCCAAAGACCAACAGCCACGTGAGCAGCAAGAGCATTTTATTAATTCCAGCGTTGGGGTGGCACTTGGCGACCCCTAAAGAAGGTCACAAGCTCCTTTTAAAAAGCTAGGGCAATTTCAGGAGGTCCCATTTATTCATTGTTGCTCTTATTGTCTGAGCCCTTGGGGTTTTACATAAGAACTGGTCACCAGTGCCCACGTGCTGCAGGCTACTTCCCACTTTTTCTTCTATCAGGTTCAGTGTGGTTAGATTTATGTTGAGGTCTTTAATCCATTTGGACTTGAGTTTTGTGCAGGGTGACAGATAAGGGTCT
>PVIU01018091.1:0-39946 GCA_004026605.1 Ondatra zibethicus
TCAAGGAAGACTTTAATTTCTTTCTTTATTTCTTCCTTGACCCAGGAGTGGTTCAGTAGTTGACTGTTCAGTTTCCATGAGTTTGCAGGCTTTTTGTTGGTGGAATTGTTGTTACATTCTAACTTTACTCCATGGTGATCTGACAAGACACAGGTGGTTACTCCAACTTTTTTGTATCTGTGGATGTTTGCTTTGTTTCTTATAAACATGATGCAGATTGTTCATAATGCATATGCTGACATGTAAGCTACTATCACACACCTCTCAGAGCTATTAATTTCTAATTATGTTTTCTTTTCTATTTCCCAGATTTGATAATTTCAGTTAATCTATTTTTACTTTCAAAAAAAATCTATATTGATTCTTGACGTGTTCAAATCTTCCATTGTGTTTCTCTTCACTTTGCTTTACAACTCTAGTCTTTCTATGTGGTTATTTAAAAGAATCCATGAACCACCCAACACAATTTCACTATATAGCTCACACCAACCTGGGACTTCCTCTGTAGATCAGGCTGCCATCAAGCTCCCAGGGATGCTCTCACCTCTCTAGTCCTAGTCCTGGGATGCAGGTGAGCACTGCATCCTAGTGCTGGGATGCAGGTGGTTTATATCCGCACGATGGTTTGCTACCCAGTGGGAAATCATTCCTTTTTGGGTGGTGGAAATCATTCTTATACATTCTTTTATTGCTTAAGAAATGGTTTTCTTTAGTTCTTTGTATTTAAAACAGTCAATCTGAAAACTTTGTCTTTATCACTTGTTGTTGAGAAACATTCTTAGAGGGAGAATTCAGGGTCTTTCCAAGCTTACTTTGGGCATGTATACTGATTTATACACACACATATTATTCTTAGCAATAATGTTGAAATTTTAAAGACCCCTCTAAGGACATCTTACTCCCATCTGAATTTTTTTGGTCAACTTTTAATTTGCTCCAATGATTATTGCCCACATGTGTTAGTTAACTTTCTTATTCTCTAACAAAATGCCCAGGACTGAGTAATATATAAAGAAAAGAGGTCTATTTACATTACAGATTCAGAGGCTGACCATCTGAATCAAGCAGCTCTGTTGGCTTGGCTTGAGAACTTCGGAGCAGATGGCATCATGATGGGGGAAGCAAGTACAAGAATGGTCACATGGAAAGACGGGAAGACAGACAGCGTCAGAGGCCAGGATCCATTCATTTATTCAAATGTCATGGGTGCCCATGAGAACTACTCGTCCAAAGTCAGCACCTATTACCAGAATTCCACTTCTAAAAGATTTCAGAACACTGGAAATAGAACTTCTAGCACATAAAGCTTTGGGGGTGGGGGGAGATGTACTCAAACTGTATCCAGTCACCGCACCACTTCAGGAAGCTACGGGGCTCGGCAGCTGGTGTTGTTTTTGACAGATGTCCCTAGGGGGAAAACATTGTTCATACCACAACTCAGATGAAGTAGAGTAATACCCTACAGGTGGGAATTTCTAGGGGGAATTCCTAAGAGTCCAAATGAGAACAGTCACAGAAGAGACTTTTGAAGTCCTGCACCCTTTCTGCCCCCTCACAAGCCCTGTAGGGTGCTGGTTCCCACAAGTGCTGTAGTTGTAAACTCTTTTGTTTTTAAAACTAAAGTGAAGCTGACATAAGGGTGATGGGAGCAAGTCACAATTTCAGGAAGCTCATTTTTCTCAATAAAAGCCTGCTGTGGGCCAAGTTCCTTGGGAAAATGACTCTGAATTAGAGGTTTGTGCACAGGAAGGAGTCTCAAATCAGCACCTGTGACTGAGAAAGATGGGACAGGGGGAAGGAAATAGACAGTGATGAAGTGTGGCTTAGGTTTTGATGGGAGAAAGTGATTCTGTAGAACACAGAGAGGAATTTGCCTTCATCTAAGCATAGCATTGTGTAAAAAGTAATATATAGGACAAGAAGTAGACAGTAGACAGAATTCTGTCACATGAGAAAGCCATTAAAATATTAAAATTTTAAGCTATGATAATTTGTTTATTTTATGTGTATGAGTGCTCTATCTTCACGCACACCAGAAGGCATCAGATCCCATTACAGATGGTTGTGAGCAACCATGTGATTGTTGGAATTTGAACTCAAGACCTCTGCAAGAGCAATCAAGTGCTCTTAACCTCTGTGTCATTTCTCTAACCTCCACTTCTTTATTTTGTGTGTTGAAGTTTTATTTTTGGAAGTCAGAAAACAACTTTCCAAGAGTCTGTCCACTTCTACCATGTGGTTCCTGGGGATAAGGCCTTAAACTCAGGTCATAAGGCTTGATAGCAAGCTCCCTTATCCACTGAGCCATCTTGTGGCCTAGAAAAACAAAACTAAACAACACAAGTCTCAGAAATGAAAGGGAAGATCATTCATTAGTGAAACTGAAAGAAGTTTCATAAGATGGAATTGCATCTGAGGAATGAGGCAGGAGACAGAAAGAGATAACAAACCCAAATAAATCTATTTGGTTTACAATCATTCTAAAGAAGGCAAGAAATCAGTCTCAGTGTCATAAAATTAGTGATTAACTGTGATCAGAATCTCATTTTTGGAAACATCATCCAGGTTGCTTGGCACAGGTGATTCAAAGCAAACTGTACTCATCTTAGGTTGCAGCAGAGACTCCTGACTTTGCTGTAAAAAAGGATTTCAGAGGATCAACTATGAAACCTAGCTGACATTTATTAGAAAGACATTTTAAGATCGACTTAAAGCACAGAAGTTTATAGAGAGGTGCCCAGGCAAAGGGTAAAACATTCCCAAGTGTGAATGTGGGCATCCCAAGAGATCATCTGTAGGTATCATAGCAACAGATGCACATGTGCTTTTGGTGGCTTTAAAGTTGAATACCAAAAATTTTTTAAGTGACTATTTTTTTTCTTTCTGTAAATGAGAGTGCAGGTTGGCTCCAGAGGTGCATTGGATAGGATCACAACAAGGTGAAGCTAGGGGTCACAAAGGTTCTTAAGGATTGACTAGTCAACAAAAGTTTTAGAACTGGGACAAAATCCAGGCTATATTGATGGTTATAGACTTTGACTTATTGTCATTTTGGAATTCCTCTTTGAAAGTCCTGTGTAAAAGGACATTGCCTACATGAAAACAACCCTCGCCGATAATGTTAACAGGACTGGAATTCTTGTCAGCTGAGAAGCTTCAATCTGATTCTTTGAGGGAACCCTTTCCCTTACCTTCACCTTCATTTTCCTTGCCATTCTATCCTGTCTCAAAAGGCTTGGTACATAAGGGATGATAAAAGACCAGACACTTATGTTCTATCTAAACTTGAATGACATTCACCTCCGGAGCTTCCAGTGGTGTTAGTTAGCTAAGGCCTTTGTGGAACATCTTCATTTGCCCAATTCTGCCTTTCTCACCCACAGGCATTGGTTTTGTGCCCCCTTGCTAATTTGTATCGTGTATCAAATGCAAACCTCCGTATCAAATGCAAACCTCCTTTATTTTCTGAGTAACTTGACCTGCAGTCAAGAATATTGAGACACAGATTAACAAACAGTGAGGTGTCACCTGTGACAGGTTGATTCTTTGCATAATGATGTAATCTTTATTCCCAAGAGCAATACCAATGACTGCTACAGAGGGATGCAGAACTTTCCTCAACATAAACTCAATAGCATCTACTTCTTCGGTTCCATGAATCTAGCATTTCGGAAATAAATACCCTAGGTGTTTTCATTCTCCAATATTTACATGAAAATGATTGGTTTGTAGGCAAAAAAAAGGCAAACAAATCTATTTAACAAGGTATTAAATCTATTTAACCTATAGATTTTAATTTATCTCATCAACTCCATCTGCCCATTTTAAGGTAGAAACTTTGAACAGAAGAAGGATGTGATTTCATTGACAGCCTCTACTGACCATAGTTTATACATTAATATTTTTCTCTTATAAAGAAATAGCAAGAAATATCTAAAAGGGCAAATTTTGTAAGTCCGACTATAGTAGTTAAAGTGTGTGTGTGTGTGTGTGTGTGTGTGTGTGTGTTGTTTATATTAAATAAATGACCAGCTTGACTGAGGGATGAACTGAGTTGAATGTGATTAAATAGTAAAATAAATGAGCATTTCATACCCAGAAATATAATAGAGCATACTCATATTAAGTTGATGACAAAACAGGAAATATGCTATTTTGCTTTTCAGGATTAAATGCAGAAATCATTATTATTCTATGTTTCACAACAAATATTTAAAAGATCCAACTATGAGAGATGAGACACTCAAACCATGCCCTTGCTATGTGTGATTTTAAGGGCAAACCTCACATGTAATTCATTTGATCTGCAAAGTCATTCAAAAGGATGTAACCACACAAGGTTGTTACAAGCATTAAGTTAGTAAATAATAAAATTTGCTAACCAATTATATAATAAACCATATTTCAACTAATCTATATATACATATAAATATATATATTCCTTGAAAAATGGAATAACTTCTTTTCTATGCTGGTTTTAGAAAATTCACCTTTTACTTTTCATTAAAGTTTCAGTGTTCATTTATGACCAAATGAGGATGTAAACCTTACCTCACGTGGCTGCTTCCTCTTTAGTTTCTTTCATTTTACCACAAAACCTATGTCATTTATCAGAAGTTCATTTAAGTTCTTTTCTTAGAAACAAGAAGTCACAAATTTGAAGGGTATTTTGGGAGGTCTTATGCACTCGCAATTTCATCAAATATTCAGATATGCCTAAATGAGATCGTTTGCAATTCTAATCAAGGAATACTCTGATACAAAGGAAATACAAATCCAGCAAATAATTGAAGTAATTTAAAAGAAGAAGAATGAAAGAATTCACAAGGAGTATGACACAGATAATGGTTCCTGACTGCAATCCTCGGGTAGTACTCAAGGCTCAGGCAGGCAGATTGTGATGTGTTTGTGAGCAACTTGGGCTAGGTAGTTTCAGACTATCTTAGACTGCATAATGAAACTCTGTCTCAGAAAAAAAAAAAAAAACAACCAAAACCAAGCAACAAACAAATGGTGTGGGGTGGCGAGAAATGACTCAGTTATCAAGAAAACTTGACTTTCAAACACCCTTGTTGGGTAGCTCCCAATTGCCTGCAGCTTCAGCTCCAGGGGGAATTGATACGTGTGGCTTCCGTGGGCACCGCACTCTCATGCACATTCTCATATATGATCTATGTACATGTACATAATTTAAAATAATGAAAATCAATCTTGGGAATTAGATTTGCTGTATGTGTACCTTTCCACTCCATACTAGAATGCTCAGTGTAGCCAAGTTATTTGTTGTCATGGTGTAAAAATGTGGTCAATGGTTTCATTTTTAATAGAATCTTCATCTCCATCTGAAACCTCATCATAATCACTGTTATCTCCATTTCTTTCATCATTCTGGTCTTGTGAGGCCCAAGATAATCAAGCACCAAGCTCCCCTTTGCTACATTGTGGGTATTCTCTAATTTTCTTTATCAAACTATTCCATACTTCTGTCAATCAGCTCCAAAATTTGATTGATATTGTCAGGTATAATCATAGAAGTTACTCCACTTCGAAGGAACCCTAAGTTACATAACAGACATGTGTAGAAAGAAGAAAGAAGTAAAATAAAATAGGTGATATAGATAGATAGATAGATAGATAGATAGATAGATAGATAGATAGATAGATAGATAGACAGACAGACAGATAGATGATGGATGGATAGATAGATGGCTAGATAGGTGATAAACTGTAAACATTTTCAGTAATTTTTTTAAAAAAATATTTCAACAAACGTTTGAAAGGAGTATACAGACATAATTTTATCTAGTCTGGGATGTAGCTGAATGGTAGAGCACTTTCATAGCATTTTCCAAATCCTGGGTACTCAGTACTGCCCCCAAATGGGAATAAAACAACCCGGCTTGCTGGGTGCTTCTTTCTGAACACTGGGAGATCAGTCAAAGACAGAGAACCTAAGAATTACAAATGCAGTCACAGTTTAACTGACAATTTGGCAACTGTTTCACAAGGCAGTTATGAATAAGCAAAAATAGCCACCATAGTAATAGTAACCATAATTCTACTATTGATTGAGCTAAAGGGCATGCTCAATGTTGTTTTCTTAGTAGGTGTTGTGTAGTGATATTTTATTTGTATATTAATAAATAAAGATTTCCTGAAGACCAGAGAGTAAAACAGCCACACGGGCTGGTCAGCTTTACAGACCAGGCAGGGGTGGCATACACCTTTAATTCTAGTGGTCACACTAGTTAGCCATAGAAGCTGAGCAATAATGGTGTATGCCTTTAATCCCAGCATTAGAGAAAAATATAAGACTGGAGTAGACAGGTCTCACTCAGCTCAGTCTCATTCTGAGGATTCATGGGGGCAGGATCACCATTTCGTTCTGAAGTAGAGGTAAGAGCCAGAGCTGGCTGCTTTGCTTTTCTGATCTTCAGGTTGAACCCCAATATCTGTGTCTGGGTTGTTATGATTCATGCTACATGTTGAATGGGAAAGAGGCTTTGTTTAGGACTAGGGATCTTTAGGCAAGACAGGAAGCATTATGTAGAGGCTCCAGGCAGAGCTTAGACGTACTTATTTTGGCACAGTACTTAATAGACATTATTCAAGGGCTGAGCAAGGTAGAGCATGGTCTTAATCCCAACACTTGGGAGGCAGAGGAAGCGTGAGTCTTTGTGAGTTCGAGACTAGTCTGGTCTACGCAGAGACAGTCAATGCTACACAGTGAGACTTTGTCTCAAAACATAAGGAAACAAATAAATTAGATGCACCTAAGGACAACTGACTTTGATACCATAGGGTTAGTACTTATTTTCAGTCATAAATTTGATATGCATGTTTGTCTATGTAACACAACATTTAATAAAAAAGACAAATAGAAAATGTTGGACATTTAAAATTCATGTGTGTGTTATGTACACACATGCACATAAACACACACACACACTATGATGTGTGTGGAGACTAGAGGACAATTTACTTTGTTTCCACCATGTGGGTTCCAAAAATCAAACTCAAGTGAAGTCGTCAAGCTCAGAAACCTTACCTTTATTAAGTAGAGCTACCTCACTTGCCTCCTCAAATCTAAAATATTTTAGTAACTTTTGGAAGAGAAGATAATTTCCCAAAGATTAAAAAAAAAAAAAGATGAAACTTTTCCAGAGAAATTTAGTACATAGTATGTGGCAGTCCTGATGCAAAGACCAGATCAATGAAAATGCCGAATCAATATGAAATAAAAATGAATTTATAGTTTCTTTATGCCTCAAGGACACAATTAGCCTACTTTGCAGAACCCTCAAAGCCGGTGAATTAAGAACCATCACTTAATGACTTTGTGTTTTGCTTATAGCAGATTGACAATCCCAGTCAGGTTATTGAAGGTTTTCTGACCTGCCGGTGCCCCCTCCTGGTCATGTGAAGCATCAACAAGGAGCTATTTTTCCCAGATGAACTTCTGTGATAGCCCTCCCTGCAACCCTTCTCCCTCCCGGTCTGGAATTCTAAACAAGTGCATGGAAGCTGAGAAATGTTGAGAATATAAAAACAAGAGTTACAAATGCTTCTAGTTCACGTTTCTTAAGCTATTATGATACATGCACAAAATAGGATCACTAAAATTAAACCCTGAGGCATCACTTTCTTCTAATTATGGTTTCATATACTTCCAAAATCTAAAAAGTTCTACGTATTAAGTTAATATTGAGAAGATCAATGCATGAAAACAGTGAAATTAACCTTCTCTACACACTCAGCACGTACGACCGTGCGGAAGGCTTACATCCACAAACAGGAAGAAAGGACTTGGTGATTTGTTTTTGAAAGTTGCTCTTACTCATGATGTGATGGTGATTAACCATGGGTTTTGTTGGATATGGTGGCATATGCCTAGATCCCATCACCTGGGAAGCTGAAGCAAGAGGTTTTTCATGAGTTTTATGACAGCATGGGCTACAGCAATAGACAAAACAAAACATCTTTAACATACACGGTCATATATTATTTTTGATTTTGTGTTATATGAAAACTATCCATTGCTTTTTTATTATATTGGTTACTCATACATACATAAAATATATTGTCCTTTTGTTCAGAAACCATGGTTGCACTGACAACAAAAGAACTTAGTTTTAAAAAGATTTTTCTTTTATTTTTCAAGACAGGGTTTCTCTGAGTAGTCCCATCTGATGGAACTTTGGGGAAAGTTGGCATCTTAGTGACAAATAGTCCTCAATGTGAGTCCTGTTTCACTGATTTTGGCTTCACTTATTTGTATGTGAAACACTTGGTATTTACCATGCAGATTTTGTGCATGCATTGCTAATCGTGCCCCTAAATGTTTAGTTTTTGTTCCAGTGTAAATTGTGTTATATATTTTACTCTCCAGTTGTCTGTTGATAAAAAGTAGAAACGTAATCGACTCTGTTGAGATCACAAGAGCTGGGCAAACTGTTCACTTGTCTGTGTTGACTTGACTTCTTAGGTTCCTTAGGCTTTTCTACATGGGCGTTCATGATACCTGACCTGAGGCCACTTTATTCACAACTAAAGTTGTTTTGTTTCTTTCTCTCAACTAATTACAGAGACAGCTCTCACAATAAACGCTGGCTGCAAGACCAAAATTTTTGGAGAAAAGCACTCATTTTCTACCATTAACTATGTTGGTGTAGAGTTTTGATGATGATGTTTGGCAGTTTGGAAAATTTCCCTGTATTCTGAGTTTTTGACCTGTCCTGATATTATTAAACATTACTGAACTTTTCAGAGTACCACATAAACTCTTTTCAGTTTTTAATTTCATTTATTTGTTTTTACTTCACCTCCAGCCCTGTTGTCTTTTGCACTGGGTTCAGTTTTTCCCACTTATTTTGGACACCTAGATCAGTCTAAGGTCTTTCTTCCTTTCTGACATCAGTGACCCAGCGCTTCCATTGCTCTGTGCTAACCTCATCCTTCAGGGTGATGTTTCGCATTGATTCAACTACAAATACTTTGTGATTCTTCCATTCTTAAGCATTGTGTTTGAGAGTAGTTTCACATTCTGCTTAGGTGTGGCTCTTCTGGGTATAGTATACGTTACTGGTCCCTTTCTAGCTCTGTTCCACTCTGGACAAGAGTAGTATTTTAAGGATTTGGAATTGTTTGAAATTTGTTTTCTTTTGTAACACAAATATGGTTGACTTGAATTTTTGTATGACCTTGAAAAAGTTAAGCTCTGCTATTTTGGGGTAGAACATTCTTTATCAAAGTTGGTTGATAATGTTATTTAACCTTCTTTTTCTATAAATATTCTATTAGTTACTGAGAGAAGAGATTTAAAGTTTCCAGTTATGACTATGTGTCTATCTTTCTTTTCAGTTCAGTTTTTGTTTCATGTATTTATTTAAACTTTTAACATATTTTATGTGTGGGGGTGTTTTGCCTGCATGTACGTCTGTGCGGCATGTGCATGCTTGGTGCCAGAGAAGACCAGAAGAGGGCATTAGATCCCCTGGAACTAAAGTTACTGGCTGTGAGCCACTATGTGGGTGCTGGAGGAATAGCCACTCTTAATGGCCAAGCTATCTCTCCAGCTGTTTCATATATTATTTCTATTTTTTGTGCATTCATATGCATGTTTGCATATGTGTGTAGGGGCAGTGCATGTGGGTGAGGACATGTGGAAGCCAGAACTGATTTCAATTTTCTTCCTGGATTGGACATATTCCATTCAAACTCTCTTGTTGAACCCAGAGTTTGCTAATTGAGCTACATAACTGCTCAGCTTTCCCTGGTGACTCTCCTATCTCCACCTTCTGATCACTGAGATTGTAGGTCAGGTACCATGCCTTTCAGGCTTTTGTGTAGGTTCTGTGTATCTGAACTCAGGTTGCTACTCACGTAGCAAGGACTTCACCCACTGAGCCATGTAGTAGTCTGTTTCATGTATTTAAAATCTCTTATTAGACTAAACAGTCTTAATAATGTTCTGTTAACTAATTTCCCTGTTTGTCATTTTATCTCTTTATGCACACTAGTATTCAGTAATTCCACTGAGATCTACCTTGTTATCTGCTATTGTAGACAGACAAGTTTTATTTTATGTCAGTTTTCATGCATGAATTTCATGGACACATATTATGTGTAAGCATTTATGAATACACTAATATATAGAAATATATAGGTATGAATGTATAGAATATGGGTATACACACATTTACATATGCACATTATTTAGGGCACTCATAAAAACACATGCTTTTGAATACATGAGGACAGAGCCCTGTATTAGCAGAACTCCTCTCCACATCTCTAGGGGTGGTTATATTTGTAACAACTGTAAAAATTAAAGCTTATATATTAAACACTAAATAATAGAAGATATGAAATTCTACACTGAACTCTCCCAAAACATTGCACATATTTTCAAAAGAAACAAAATTAAAACCTATTCTATGACCCTAATGGTGTGGGAGTTCCTTCTGTCTATGTGTTGCTTTTATTGGTTAATGAATAAAGAACTGCTTTGAACCTATGGCAGGGAAGAACAGAACTAGTGCAGAAAGCTAGGCTGTATGCTGGGAGAAAGAAGGGAGGAGTCAGAGAGAAGCCATGGAGCTGCTGGAGACAGAGTGGGAACTTTAGCTGCTAAGTCACAACCACGTGGTGATACACAGATTACTAGAAACGGGATAAATTAAGATGTAAGAGTTAGCCAATAAGAAAGCTAGAGCTAATGGACCAAGCACTGATTTAAATAACACAGTTTCTGTGTGATTATTTTGGGGCTAAGTGGCTGGGAACCAACCATCGGCCTCCCTGCTACACCCTAGGATACTCCCTCAAACTTCTGAAACAGAAATAAGAGTAATGAGAATTTACGTAGTGGGTTTATTATAAAGCTGTTTCACAGATGGAAAAACTACAGTTTTCTTCCCTTTCTCTGGTTCAGAATATTGAGTTTTCTAATGAAGAGGTTATTACTGAAGTCATAGATGCATGTCAAAAATGACCTTCTAATTCTACCTCTCACAATGAAGTAGGCTAGCTACCAAGCAATTGCTGTCAGGCTGTGGGTCTTATACAGGTAAGATGAGGCAGGCCCAACTCCTAAATTAAGCCCAATATTCAAATAGGTTACCTTATGTGGTTCTTGAGAATCCTATTGGAAAACACTGAATAAAATCAGATTACTAATCCTTTGCATTTGCCAATAATTAGTATGATGATGTAAACAAACAGTACTTGCTACCTTTTGGAATTGCCTATCTGCATACACTCATGCCTCCATCATTTTAGTTAACAAGAATAGAGACATGTGCTTGATATGTTCTGGGTGCTCAGGATAATGTATAGAGATAAAACAGCAGGAAGTCTCTGGACTCATTCTGGGAAGATGAGTTAAAACTAAAAACTGAGTTAAAGACAAACTGGGGCCTGGAGAGATGGCTCAGAGGTTAAGAGCACTGACTGCTCTTCCAGAGGATCCACGTTCAATTCCCAGTACTCACATGGCAGCTCACAACTGTCTGAAAATCCATTTCCAGGGGATCTGACACCTTCACACCAATGCACATAAAATAAAGTTAAATAAAATCATAATAAAACAATAAACTATATATCATTTTGCTGTGCAGCAAACTCTAAATAGAAAAAGAAAAAAAAATGTTGGTCGTTGATAAGATAATGTACCAAGGGCTACAATGTTGTCAGAATGACCATCACTGAGTAGGAACTGTAATGAACTTGAGAGTGACAGGGAGACACATGCCGAGTATGAGAGAATATCATTCTGGCACAAGAGTGTCAAGATGCTAAGCAAAGGTTACCCTGTATAAAGGACAGGAAACCAGTTATATCTGAAGGGGAGGGGGAATGTAGTGAAAGATGGCTTCAGACAACAGGTCAGTTATGATTTTGACATTCTAAGGTCTCTGGTTAGCACTTCAAGGAAAATGGTAATGTAGAAAATAATTCAGAGTTGTGTGATCCAATATGTATGTGAGGTCCGCTCTGGGTACCATCACTGGAGTAAGTTTGGGAGTGGATGAAAGTCACCCACCTATCCTCCTGAGGGTCCCAATACTCCTTTTGGTGGTCTTCCTGGTTTCATGTCATATGCATCAATTACCTTCTCTCCTTCTTCAGAGTTCTTCACCCCACCCATAGTCCCTTTTCAGGTTAATGCCCTGTACATCCCCACACATGCATGCCCATATAACACAAACCCTAGGATCATATATGAGAAAAGACCTGTGGTAGTTGAAGAGATTTTTAATGATGACAGTGTTAACCTCTTCTCCCTCTTTCCTCCAAGACCATTTCAATATTATCCAGAATCTGAGTGAAACAGCTTTGGGTATTCATGCTAATCTCTATGGATCCTTCGAGGTCACCAGGGCTCTTCCTTTGTGTTTCTCTCTACTTCCGACTGCTCACGTTCGGCTCACAGTGACTCATGACAAAACTTGCCTCCTTTCACTCTTTCCATAACAATGGCAACAACAAATCCAGGTTATCATTAGTACTTCAGTTTAGCAGTTTGACTGAGGGTCTAGAGACCTGTTGAGAGGTGCTCGGTCTCCAGTGACAACACAAGGCTCCGGATCAGAATAGTTCCCGATCATGCCTTCATTCACAGTTGCATATGAACCTTGTATGGAGGGCAAATGGAACACTTCTCAGCTCATCTCGTCTCACAGCTCTTCTTTCACTTTTATGCAAATTTCAACGAATTTCAGACAAGCAGAGGATCTTTCTTTCTCTTTTCCTCTGCCCTCCCGTGTGATCCACCACGATGAATAAATTCCAAGCAAGGCCCTTCGTTCCCATAGCCTCAAACGCACCAATTTCGATGACTCAGCAGTACCATCTCAAACTTAGCTTTCTCTCTAGGCTTCTTAATAACTATTTTGTTGAAGATAAAATTTATATAAATGTTCATCAGTCAAATTAGATTTCAAAGCAATGTTGATGGGAAGGAAAACACATCACCATGGGTTTAACATGCACAGTATAAGACACTGTTCTTCATTTTGTTTTGGACGGAAGAAACCTTCAAGGACACTGGCCTGCTTTCATACAGATATAGTCTCTCAGGTCGTCACAGGTGGTACTGTCTATGCCCTGTTGGTGTAGGAAGGCACACTCTCCGTAATCATGGATTTTTTTCCTGGAACGAAACAAAGGGTTGGCATCTGTATTTATCAGACTCAGCACAGCCTCATATAATGAATCTAAACTTAAGTGATCACACTTCAAATGTACTCTGTGAAGAGGATGCTAAGTAAGCTCTTATCGTCCATCGCACCTGAACTCTGGACTCTGCTGGGGAGTACTGTGTGAGTCCACCCCTCAGCAGCACAGCCAGACACTTCATGCTGCCAACAAGGAAAAAACTATCATAATCCTTCAGAGAGGGGTCAGATTGTTCTGTTTATGTTGGTGATGAAAATGACTAAAGCAGCAGATTAGGCATTTAGAGGTGGTGTCGGGAAGAATGTAACTCGCATTTCAGGGAACATTTTTCATTTACTGTTATGGGAATCCCATAAGTGGAATGCCTGCTCCTTGGGGGTGCAGAAGATAACTGCATTTAAATATAAAGCTTTAAAAGGACTGATTAAGTAAAATAAGAGCTTTTAAAAATTAATTAATGTTTTTGAAATTAGATTTTAGGCACATCACCATCCTTGGCTTAAAATAATGTCTTTTGGATAAACACTAGTCCTATAATCTAAGTGTTTTTCTTTTGCCATGTTGAGAGAAAACCCAGGAGCCCTTTGTATTGCTAGGTAAGTTGTCTACCACTGAACTACATTCCCCTACCCCATGTGCCACCGATGCTCTTTGAAGTAGAAACGATTCAGGCCCTTCCTTGAGTGTGTGCACAGGCTGATCCATTGGAAGGCAGAATGAGATGACAGGCACCTACACACCAAGGCAAGAGGTCAAAAGAAACACACCCTGACAACACCTTGACTGTGGACTTCTAGACTCCAGATCAGTTGCTTAAGCTGCTCAGTCTGGGTCATTTATTGTGGTGACCCCAACAAAGTAACACACCAACTTTCACCAGTTCGTACCTTTCCCTCAAATTTCTTTTAAATAGGAATGCATAATATCTTAAACTGTCAGTATTTTTTTTTCAAGAAAACACCACAGGAATTTTGTTTTGTACTCAAAGTTAACTTGCATTATCAATTTCTTACATTGGTTTTCAAAGTGAAAAACCACAATTATTGGTTATATTGTTGCTTTCAAGTCCCTGTATGTTTTCAACCTAAATATGATATAAATAGAATGATCATGGAAACTTCTCCTAGTTGAGGAAATTCTTTTGGTGAGGTACAAAATATTAATACTGCAGAGTGAGCACCTGCCATGAGAAAGGCACGCGGTGCATGAAAGTTTGTGGCTCCTCTGTGAAAAACAGAATCATTCCACTCTGAAGTTAAGGAAAATTTAAATGTTTCCAGAGCAAAAATAGAATCTAAGGATACAATTAATTCTTTAGACTTGGGGGCAGCAGGAAAGCTTTGGAATTTTCAATAAAAGGAACTTCAACATCTCTCTTCCCAATCTCTTCTCATCCATATTGTTAGGTCCCTGGTGGGTAAGGACAATGTAGCTGTCATTACATCTTCGGATACTCACTCTTTACCAATGAGAAGTGAAAGACCACACACACACACACACACACACACACACACATACACAGGCACACAAGCATAAACTGTACTCAGGAAAGAGTTAACCTGCCTAGAATTTTGTCAAGTCTAGAATGAAAGAAAGATAGGTACAACCCAATTAAACACACAGAAATACACAGTGGCATTAGAGGGCAGATGCTCCCAAAAGACTACCAGTTTGCCTGAAGGTTCTCCTCAGCATCTGCTGAAGGGCCTGGTTAGGAAATGTAGTTAAAGAAACAGTAGATGTAGCTGTCTATAGAGGTAGAATTTTGACCACGATTTATAATTAATACTAAGTCAATTTCACAAAGGCTTACAGATCATTGTATCTAGTTCCATCTGTCCAAAGCCAGAGTTTGCCCAAATTTCGTTTGCTCAGTCCAATCCAATATGAAGATCGTACCTTCACATGGCTCATCAAAACATCCTGTGATAAAGAAGAATACTATTAGGAACATCATCTGGAAGTCTTATTCTCAGTGTGTGACAAGATACTGCCCTTGTCTGAGTCCTACATGCTCTTACCACAGGCCCTGCAGGGAGCCAAGTACCTAAAGCCCCATCTTTATATTTGTTATAGGAAAGAGAATGAATCTGTTAAGACTGAAGTTAGAATGTGGCACTTTTGACCTTAATTCTGAAACACCTCCTTGTTTTGCCCGAAGTAAAAAATTAAAGTCTTTTAAAGGCCTACAAGACCCTTGCGGTCACACGCATACTCTTCCTCCACTAAAGACAGGCTGATTGCCTATCTATTTTCAGTTCCTTGTCTATTCCAGGCATTTACCTATCTTAACCCTGTGCTGCAGGTGATGTATTGCCCAAGAGATTTCATCCCCTTGATGTTATTTCTTTGCTCAAATGTCATCATTTCAAGGAAATGTGACGTTGTCTCCAATCTACCCTCTTGGAGAAGTGATAAACACTTTGATTGTATCTAACATGCTGTGTAATTTTCATATTTTCTTTATTTCTAGCTGTCTATCTCCTCTGCTGTGCTCCAACTTCCCCAAAGGCAAAAGACCTGTGTCTTTAACGACTGGGCATGCTCATTTGGAAGTCTAACCAGTTCATTCTTGTTGTTGAACTTAGCGAGGTTTGCATCTAGGTGTCGGCAGTTCTCCTGGGCGACGGGCCATGAGTTTTCATGTTGGAAAAGGAAGAAGCAGTTCTGCTTAATTTTATGCCAGGCATTCGTGCATATCTTTGCTTCATCATCACACGTCTTATTTCTGATTATTCTTGTGGCTCCAACTGAAATGAACACACAACACGAAGACACTATGAGAAAAAGTGAGTCTGACTGGCATTGTAAAAGAGTCTCCTATAATTCACACTGATGAAAGGAATTCCACTTCCACATCCCATTTCAGTCAAACGGCTGCAATGACTTTTAAATGAATTGAGTCATTTGCTCTGTGATGACAGGTCAACCAAGAGCACAGCAGGAGAGAAAAAAAAAAAAAAACACTGGAGAATTAAGATCTCCATGTAACTTAAAATAGTAATGACCAACTTCTAGAAATGTAAGATCCTCTGACAAATCTTTCTCTGGTATTTTCATACAACTGGAATTTATTTACTCATTCACATCTCTTATAATTGGGTATGGCACCTTAGATATTTTACCACAAACGAATGGATTCCTCTTTAGTCATAATATCAAAGAGTTGGTCCTTTCCTGTTGGCCTATCCAATACTCAGTTGTTTTTCAGAAACAGCATTTCCTCAGAAGTTGAAGCTATAACTTTGTCCTTTGTTCTAGGAAAAAAAATTCAGGAACGGGAAAACACTGAAATTTAACTTTTACGCCATTTCCCATTTCCTCCTTAACTCACAGCACTGGATATATGAATTTACTTGTTTGTGACTAACCCTGAGAGAAAGTGTTTAAGGTACTTTTTTACCCCAAGACTGGAAAAATAAAAAAATGACTGCCTCCTACTCAAGCTTATGAATGGGAGACTATTCATTTGGAAGCATTAACTAGCAGTAAGGTTCTAAATACATAAAATCTGATGTGATAGTACAGCAAAAACATTCATTTCACTGAAATTACTTGGGAAAAAAACCCAAAGTTCCATAAAATATTGGGTTCAAATATACAACTACTATCAAACAGTTGGCTTAAAACCTGAACTATTAGAAATGCAGTTTTATAATTCATCTTCTAGTTTATATTTTCTTTCATTTATATATCCAAGCACACCCAAACTGAGCACCTACCCTGTGGCAGACATTTATCTTTTTGTAGTTCTTGGAATACAAAAAATAAATATAACATGAAAAAAATTCGCTTTTATGTAAGTTGCATACCTGAAACCATATAGTTTCTCATGAAGAGAATCCAGGTCAAGGGATAAGGAAGACTGCACAACATTCAGGGTAGGGTTAGACACAGGTGATGCCTAGTAAAGATCTGAAGAAAGGTGGACTGGGGAGGTGAGTCTGCCTCCAGGGTAAGAACACATTTTTCTAAGCAATGGGAAGAGATGATGCAGAGGTCTGAGGTGAGAGTGCCTGGCTTGTTCACCAAATAATGAAGATGCCCATGTTCCTACAGACTAAGTGAAGGATTCAGTAGTACAGGACATCAGTAGTTCAGGATGACTAGGTGCCTTAAGGGCAGCATAGCCATTCATAAGCCTTTGCTCTAAATGAATAAAAAAACATATAAAATTTCCAACAGATCTGATAATTTTTCTTAATTGTTAAAAATAAACTCTGTCCATACGGATACCATTAGTCATATGTGATTATGGAACCTTGAAATGTGGCCAGTTCAAATCTGATTCACTTTTATTACAAAGTCAAAGTAGGAATAAATAATGTAAAAATCTCATACTAGAAAGTGCATTATTTTGCAGTTGCATTAAGAGATAGCTGGTAGAAGAGAGACAAACATCAGAGAAGAAAATGAGGTGCTGGCTGGTTAACTGGCAAGTGACTAGAGAGAGTTCACATTTGGCCCAGTGGAAGGACAGTGGCAATTTACTGATTATATTTGGAAAGCAGGAAAGGAATAAAAGATACACAAGGTTTTTGACTTTGAAGTTAGAATATATTTACTGTTCCCTGCGATGAGGAGGACCATAGGTAAAGGACACAAGAGAAGAGAGAGCTATGAAGAGTTCAGGGTTGAGGCCACACTCAGTTAATATACTGTTTGCCTGAACTCAATCTCCAGAAGCCACAGAAAAAGCTGGGTGTGGTGACACTCTCTTGTAATCCCAGCAGTGGAGAGGCAGATCCCTGGGAGGTGCTGGCTAGCCCGCTAAGCCTAACCTGAGCCCCAAGTCCTAGTGAGGGGTCCTTTTCTCTAGAACAAGGTGAATGAGTCCTGAAAAAAGACATCCAAGGCTGACTTCTGGCTTCTATGGGAACCTATACTCTTACACACACACAAGGTGGGGGAGAGATATTTCAGCATGAACACTATTAAGTTTGAGATATGAGATAAGTAATTAGATTTTAAGTGTCCCAGATTGAAGATGTATTTATGTCATAAAATTTTGAGACCTGTTCAGAAGGCCAATAGGACAACAATGCTTCAAAGACTGGGTGCATGAAGAGACATATTGGAACACTGTGCCCATATGTGCAGGGGGAAAGGAGGAAAGAGTAAGGGAAATAAAGTTAGTCATGATGTAGGCAGGACACAAGCAGTAGGACTATACTGACTTGAAGGCCAAATGGAATTATTTTAAATGGTGTGAGGAACCAGAGGTTATCGCAGTTGATGCCAGCAAAAGGGGATACACAGAAGTCAACAATGCACAGCTCTCTTCCCCATCCGTCAGTGTTACAGCTTCCACTCACTCTTCTGTGATAGTCTATGAGCCTTGGGTGGGGAAGGGTGGTATAGATGATTTATTCAGAGCTGAGTGCCCATATTTATTATACTTGGCAGTTCGACCAGTTACCTATGTCTGCATCAACCACTGCTTGCTTTGAAAAGATTTTTCTCAATATCAAGTTAGTGAAAATTCCAACATGAGGTGAGGAGGCCTTCCCTCTGAGGCCCATCCTTGTTGGATTGAGAGTGGACCCTTGCAGAGAAGAGAGTGACTCGCATTTGGGGACATGGCTGCAAGAAGGCTGTCCATATCTAGATCTAGGCAGCGCTAACTGGATTGAGGATCCCCTCAATCAATTATCACAGCAACAAAATGAAGAGCCATGAAATTGAAAGGGAGCTGCTGTGCATGGTACAAAAGAGATGGATATGACCAAAATACATTGTATAATAGTATGAAATTTTCTAAAAGAAAAATAATTTTTAAAATAAATGTTGAAGGCTGGAGAGATGGCTCAGAGGTCAAAAGCACTGACTGCTCTCCCAGAGGTCCTGAGTTCTATTCCCAGCAACCACGTGGTGTCTCACAGCCTCTATGAGATTTGGTGCCATCTTCCGGCATAAAAGCATACAAGGAGTCAGAATGTTGTATACATAATAAATAAATAAATCTTTTATAAAATAAAATGAATGTGTATTGTCAAATAAGACTGAACAGATGATGGATACCGAGTAGTGGCACTGACTTTTTGGTAAACAACAACAGGTTTCACGAGAAAAGAAGAAGCGGAAACCTGATCAAAGTGGATTTAGTAGAAAGTTTGTAAAGCAAGGGCACTGGGGTTTAATTCCATGACAAAAGCCCAAGGCTCTTGTTGAGCTCTAAACACCATCGTGTTTAAGCAAAAACTTAGCAATCTGAGCTGCAGATGTAGTCTGTTGGTAGATCATGTGCTTGGAATACATGCAGCCCCAGAGAGAGAAAGGACGGATGAATGGAAAGGAGAAAGGCAGGCAAGGAGCAGAGGAGGGGAGAGAAAACAAAAACACAGAAAAGATTTCAAGGAGGTTTCTGTATTAAGTAGCAAACATAAGCAGCACTTATAGCAAGAATAGGGGCTCATGAGAATTTTTTGTTTTTACTCCATTTGGGGGTAAGCAGTGACCTTCATTATGTGGCTGATAACGATGTTGTATGAACAACAATGGTGTTTGGGAGACAAAAGGGCAGTGCTAGTGACTGAGTAAGACAATACAGGGTCTAGTGTAGAATCTGGACACCCTGCTCTCAGGAAAACCTCTTTGGTGGTGGTGGTGGGGATGTCTCCCACGATTGCTTCTGTTAGAATAAGGTTCCACACACTCACGTGTGGCAGTAAAGGTTAACACATTCTGGAAATGCAGCACAGCACAACCTCACTTCGCTCTTTACCTCCACTGCCATTACAGCAGGTTCGATTTTCTGAAGTGAATATCATACCTACAAGATCTTACCTTGGAGCACACACCCAACTCTTGATAAGGCTTTATCTGACCACCAGGACTCACTTTCCTCTTGCTTCAAACTGAACAAACTTCCGCCAAGTAATTCCTCTACTCTGCCACAGCTGATTGCTTGTGGTTGTCGCTGTCCAGTTGGGGGTAGGGGAGGAGATAAAAGCCTTTCTAGGCATGAAATCCCATCTTGGGATGAATTAGCAGTAATTGGGTGCAATGCATATTTATCCAAAGACTCTTTTTCTAGGAGGCAAACGGACGGTCAAAACCGGTCACTTACATTTTCTAGGGAAACTGAAAAACCCCCAAAGAAGCACAACAACACCACCACATAGCAGGGTCCACAGGGTCAGCAATTTCTTCGCATCTGCACATAAGGCAAACAGACAGGTCACTATTTACCAGAGAAAAACAGCAAGCAAACAAAACCCCCATTAAACAAACAAACAAAAAAATCCATATTCTCTGTGTCCTATTCACAACTCAGTCTTTGCTCTATTTGGAAAAGGGGGAAGGGTGCTCAGGAGTAGCTTTGCATCTAAGTGTCGTTTCCAAGAACTGGGCCGTGTGTCTCCAGAACAAAAACCCAGTCCCCACCTTCCCCACAGGGTTTGGTTTCGTTTTTTTGTGGTTTTGTTTGTTTCCTTTTGCTGCTAGGGAAGAGCGGATCTGGTGGAAAGGTAGTGTTCCTTTTTCCTTTTAGTTTTGAGCCTTTGTTTTGTAGATGACGACCGGGATCGTTTTCATTTAAGGTCCCTGTGCGTACCCTCTGCCTCACAGGCTAAGCAGAGGCTACCAGTCTTAGCCAGCGAACAAACCCTGTCATCTCCTTACCAAACGTTGTCCTATGATGCCCAGATACATGGCTTGTCTGGGATGCTCTGTATAAATTTTCCACCATCATCTGGAAGGCGTTCCAGTGACTACCGAGGCAGAGAAAATTCTTAGGACAAAAGGAGAACTGATAATCATATCCGTTGTCAAACCTTTGGACGCTGAGGGCCGAGGACCAAGTTTCTCTGGGGTCAGGGGCGGAGCAAAACTGATGGACAGATGACACAGCACCACTCCAGCCTGATGGTTTGGCGCTGAAGCTGAGCTCGGATCCGGGGGGCCACAAGATCTCTCACTGGCCCTGTCCTCGCTCCTCTTTGAGAATAACGGCAGCGGGACACACCCCAACGGTGTCTGCTAGCAGCCCCGGATTGGCTAGCAACCACCGCGGGGGGCGGGGAGAAGCTTGATTGGCATCAACTCTACCTTCTGCCATCCGGTCAGCAAATCATCGTTCGCCCTTCCCTGGACTTTGTATATTCTCCCCCAAATCTCAAATCTGATGTATCTGTGTAACGTCGGAATTGTTTCAACGAACTGTAAATTGCACTTATTCTCTCGTGCATTTTTTGTTTTGTGTTTCAATATCTGTTTGTATTTTCAATTGTCATGTAAATTGTAGAGTGAAATTTGGCAAAGCAAAAGCATTGGTTTTATGTGCTTACATGGTAAATTAAAGCTTGTTTCTTACATAGGCACTATCCTTTGCACAGAAGCCTAGCATGATAGATTCCAGCATAAGATGGAATTACGCCTACAGATTTCAATAATTGAAGGGAGAGTTATGAATTTTGTTGACTTTTAATTTCTCACCAAACTTTGAACCTATTCGTCGTATGTGTATTGAGGGATTTAAAAACCGCTACAATGAGTATTTTAGGTCTGTTGTAATTAGAGAAGTCCCATGGTTTGTATGCATGTGGTGGCACACACCTGTGATCCTATGAAGGCAGATTTACTGTCTTAAGTTTGCTTTTCTGCTGCTGAGATAAAACACTCTGACCCAAAGCTACTAAGGGGAGGAAAGGCTTATTCCACTCACACTTCCAGACCACAGGCCACTACTGAGGGAAGTCAGGGCAAAAACTCAGGCAGGAGCATGGAGGAGAAGCCTGGAAGTGGGAATCATGGAGGAACGCTGCTTACTGGTTAGCACTTTGCTGGTTCACATGTTAGCACCTTTTAGTTCATGTTTGACTAGCTTTCTTATACAGCCCTGGTCCATTTGCATAGGGATGATATGACTCATGGTCATGATATGAGTCATGATGCTATGACTCTTAACCTCCGTCATCCAGACAATCTTTCACAGACATGGTCATAGAGTTCCTTTCTGGCCAGGCCCTCAGCTGAGACCCCAACAAATGACTATCGGGTGTGTAAAGTTGAAGCTGCTGAAGCTAAAATACTTGGTGATGGATTTCTAACTGTGAAAATTTACCAGGCCTCCAAAAGATGAATGACGTCATGTGTGGAGAACCTTCTACAGACGAGATGATTGCTAGAAAACCCTCAAAAGCACAGGAGTGAGAGGAAGGGCCCTCCGTAGCACAGGTACATGCTCTCAGGTACATTCAGGTATATCACTCTTTCCCTAAGAAAAACTGAAAGACAAGGTAGTGAGTAGCACATCCTCCTCTGTAGCTTTTCTGGTAGAAGAAGGTAGAGTTTTTACATGTTAATTTACATTTATAAAGATAGTTTTTGCACAGGGGTGAAGTCGGATGGGGTAGGGTGAGGTAGGATGAGTGGGATGTGGTGGGATGGGGTGGAGTGGGGTGGAGTAGGATGGGGTTGAAAGACGTCCGGATTGGGGAGACTCTCACTCAAGTCTCTGGATAACATGACCCCCCAGGAACTCACGAGAGACCATCCTTGCTGCAATCACATGAGGTTTATTGACAAGTACCAGAGCTCTGGGGCCGAGACTCATAGCCCACGCAGGGGAGGAGTTCGACCCTGAGTAGCTGGGAGAAGGCGTTTTTTAAGGGAAGAAACCACAACCCAGTAATCCAAAGGGGGTGGGGAGGGTGTCATTGGAAAATTCCGAAAATACCAGTGATCATTGAAAATTCCAAAAATACCAGTGATAATCACAAGGGGGTAACTCCCTATTTATTCTCAAGATTATAATCTAACTTTATCTTCAGCTAGTTCCTGAAACAGTAATCACAAAAGGTTAACTCCCTGTTTATTCTCAAGATTATAATCTAACTTTATCTTTAGCTAGTTCCTAAAACAGGGTCACTGACCTGGCTAACCTAGAATTTTTGTTCTTCTCTTCCTGCTAGAGAGGTCTGGATTTATCAGGGTCTTTCAGGGTGATGCCTCAGTTGGTGAAGTACTTGCCTTGCAAGTATGAGGGCCAAAGTTTGATTCTCAGAATCCAAGCAAACAAAGCCAGATGTGGTGGCAGGATGCTTTTGTAATCCAGGCACGAGGGAGGTGGAGATGAGCAAGTTGTTGGGGCTTGCTGGCAAGCCAGCCAAGCTAAGCTGGTGAGTTGCAAGTCAATAAGAGGCCCTGTCTTAAAAGAAAAGGTGGGCAATTCATGAGAAATGTTACTCATGGCTGTCTTCTACTTTCTTTACCCACATACATACATGTTCAGGCATACATGTACACATGTACACATACATACTCACAAAGAAAAATACATTTGAGAGTGATTTCAAATTATTCATGGGTGAAGGAATCTGACTCTATTTGTTGTTGTTTGTCTGTTTCTGGTGACAGAGTCTCCATATAGCCAGGCTGGCTGTCTTAGTTAGGGTTTCTGTGAAGAGACACTATGACCAGAGCAACTCTTATAAAGAAAACATTTAATTGGGGTGGCTTACAGTTCAGAGGTTCAGTTCATTATCATCATGGTGGAACATGATGGCATGTAGACAGATGGTGCTGGAGAAATAGCTGAGAGTACTACATATTGCAGGCAACAGGAAGTAGTCTGTGATACTAGACAGTATCTTGAGCATAAATGAGACCTCAAAGGCTGCCTCCACAGTGACACACTTCCTCCAACCACACCACACCTACTGCAACAAGGTCACAACTCCTAATAGTACCACTCCCTTTGAGGGCCATTTTCTTTCAAATAACCACACAGGCCCTGAACTTATCTGTGTTTTGCCTCAGTTCTCAGAGTGCTAGAGTGGCAGCTGTGGGCCATGATACCTGGCCATGAACTACCATTCTTTCTTTGCTTATTTATCTCCCAACCTGCGGGTTCCTTTGTGCTGTGATTAATCTATTCAGAGGCTTGCAAAACCAAGCTCTTTGTGAACATGGCTGAGAGCAGCTCTTCTTTCACCAAAATCTCAGTACTGTCATTTGGAAAAGAGAAAAAGAAACAGAAAATTAAAAATATATCTCAATCTTATAAATAATTTTCAAAAATAAAATGTTATCTTCTAGAGCTTTTTCCTCATTTGTTTCATGAAGAAATAATTTGTGATTACACTAAACATTATCATATTACTATTTTAAGCCTTTATGACAGTCATCTCCTATGCCTTCATTTGGCTAATGCTTTTCTACCATCATATTTTGAAATGAATTACTTCAGAAAGAATAGTTTTAGACACAAAGGAAAGATAGCTTGTTGTTGATAGCTACAATGTGTGAGATTTAGAATCCAGTTCCCTGGCAGAGCAGTTACTAAAAGTATGTGATATAATGTTCTAACAGGGTCTGCAATAGCTTGTGACAATGGTTAGAACTTGGTCTGGAGTAAAGTTGGTTGCCTGGAAACATCCAAAAGGAAGTGGCACAGAGTTGGTGGTGCCTTTGTCCCCATCCTATCTCTAGTTCTTTCTGAAAAACATAGAGATGATTACAGTTGTACCAAGTGTTCTGTTGTATAATGCACACACACATGTGTTGCTTTTATGTTGCTGTGGCAGCCTGGATTTAGAAGCTGGTGCTATGATGTGGCTTTTGATAGGAAGCTCACTTCGCATGAACCTTGCTAGTGGTGTTCTTATACTATGGAGTAGATCTTGAGTGCCTGTGAAAGGCCTGTAAGTTGCAGACTTAAGCCCTCAAGGTGGCATTAGTGAAAGGCAGAGGAATGTATGAAAGGCAGAGGAAGGAGCTTGTAGGGTCCTTGGAAGGTTCTCTTGAAAGGGGATGACAAGGTTCCTATCCTTTTCACTTTTCTGCTTTTTGCCTCTGAGGTGGGTGGCTTTGCTTTATCACAATCCTACTGTGAAGCTGTGCCTTACCCTCACACCCAAACTATGCTGCCAACCAGCCATCATCTGAAACCTCCAAAACCCTTAACAAAAAGGAACATCTTCTCCTTGTGCTCTGGATCAGCTGGCTTGGTTGCATTGTGTATTCAGCGTCATGGATAGTCAAGAAACAACTTCTCCCTGGTGGTCATTAGGTCCTGAAAGCTAGTGGACTGGACTGACGGACTCAGAGGCTTGTATAACTCCAAGCTTTGGGAACACGCTCCAGGCTTTAGCACCCAGAGACATGCAGTCATCAGTGCTTCAGTTAGAGTCTTAGTGTTTGGCGCTCCTGTTGTCGGTAGCTTGGAGCATCAACAGCTAGAGAAACCGTAACTCAAAGAAGTAGTAGATGAGGGGAAGAAATGTAAAAATTTTATTTATTTAATTATGTTTCTGAGTGGAAAAATATAAAAGAATACGAGAAAAAAAAAGAAGTAGTAGATGATGACTGCGGGCAGCAGCATGTGGCAGAGGCTAGTTTTGTAGCTCAGGCTGCAAGTGCCGAGACCTGTTATTGCTAGTGATATAGTTCCTTGGCCTAGGCTATTTGGATCCTTGGCCTTTAAGACGCGGCAGCATTGGAAGTAATTGTGGAGAGGTTGGAATGTTGCAAGTCCAGAGACAAATTATCTTGGTGTATTTTAACTCCTTAAATAGCCACATATGTTACCTCTGTATATGACCTAATGATCGTCATTTAAAGCCTTTTGGCATACACTAAAAGAATACTAACTTGTCTTGACCCTAAAATAAGAACGTCATCAGACAGCATTTTAGGCCCTTAGATTTCCCCAAGTTGCTGGAACCTACCCACCTAATACGTTCACCTACTGTATTTGGAAAGTTTGTTGACTGATAGTTTTCTTTGTTCGGTTACTTATAAAACATAAAAGATTGTTGCCACATCAAAAAATGGGATTTGAGAGCAAGTGAAAACTATAGTTCAGGCCCATCTCTGACAGTAAAGGTATCTTCCCATCCGCTTTCTAGCCTGGAAACTAGGGTCGCTCCACACGTTGGAATTTTGCCTTTTCTGAGGACATCCTTGAGCCTTATTAAAGACCAGGTTAACCTCCAAGTCTACTCTTTAAAGATGTAAATCCACATTATTCTGGTAAAATTCAAACCTTTGAAAGTACAGACCTGAGATTATTGATACCACAAAGTAGAAAATCAAAGCAACAGTCTAACTCACAATTGATAGAGCTAAACAAAAACTCTAAAACCTTGTCTTTAAGATTTGTCTTTATGTAAGATCTCTGATTATTTGGTATCATATTGGCTTGTAGGTGGGTGCTTACATAAATTGAGTTGTTAAGCTAACCCACATTCATTTAGTAGGAAAACTAGAATTTTAAAGGAACAATGAAACAAAGCAAATGTTCCAACAGCCCCTAGCAGTTAGACTTGGCGACCTGTCCAAGAATGCTGAATAGAGGGCTACAGTAATAATGAGGGACGGAAGGAGTTCTTCAATCCATATTGCTACATTGGGGAAGTAAATAGAGGAAACTGAGAGGCATTGGAGAGGTAAGAATGGATCTAGGAAGAGTTGGGGGCAACAGCAGAGCAAATATGATCAAAATATATTGCATGCATGCCTAAAATTGTTACCGAATTTATACAAATATCGTAATACAAAAGGGCCCATTGAGTAACAAAATGAGATATAAAGGTTAGTGCCAGGCCTCCTTAGCCTTATTTCCCAGGGAAAGGTGAGTGCCCTATCTGCCCATTCTGCAGCCCCACAACACAGGACAATCAGATGTGATAGGGAGTCAAGTCAAAGCAGGAACTCAGTTTATTACTGTGAGTGTCAGCTTATATAGGTTAAGTGACATTGTGTGGTATGGGGTTACTTCCATCCAATGACATACAGCCAAGCCCTTCCTCTGGCTGGAGGGGTCTCTACCTAGATTTTGCTGTCTCACCCCCACTCAATAGCTTTGAGACTATCCTTCAAACTCGAGCCAGGCTTTTCTCTGTTCTACAGGTCTCAAGGTACAGGCCCTGAGATAATTTTGGCCCAACAGGTTAGAAATATAAATGTAATTTGGTAAAGAAGGTTGGAGGAAAAGGAAATGCATTTAGATGAAAAAAGGATTTCATAGTCTAAATTTTAAAAATTTTTGTTCAATGCTAAAAGTCTGTTTCAAAATATAAAGAGATGAGGACAAAATTAAAAGGTTAAAATATATTGTAAGAGGTTGTGTGCATTAAAACTTAAAGAAAGATTATATAGGCATAACTAAACTGATAAAAATAAAGATGATTAAAATTACTAGGGTCAAAATTTAACACCCTGAGATAAAACTGATACCCGAATCTCATTCTCTAGTAAGGAACCTTTTAAAAGTTGCTCTGGTCTTAATCGTGTTTACCAAAAATATTGCTTGCAAAAATGAACCAGGGGCACGAACCCCAACTGGAAGTTCACATGCTTAGAGAGAAATCTTTGTTTGAGGGTTCCATCAACAGCCCTGCAGGCCAGGAAACCTAAAACCAAACTTAACCTTCTGCACACAGTCTCAATCCACATGAGGTGCTTCAATAAGCCACTGAAAAGGGGAAGGAAACTGGTACCAGCGTACCACAGGTCATGGCTTATGGCTTTGCCTCAATATTACCAGGTTTGAGCTCATTCATTTACCAGTTACACAGTGGTAGTGGTGTCTCACATTATTTATTTATCTGGCTAATTAGTTATTTCAGGGGTGGTGGTTTGAGACAGTGTCTCTCTATATAGTATTGGCTGTGAGTACTGGCACTCACTATGTAGAACAGGCTGATGTGGAGCTCATAGAGAGATCCACCTTCTTCTACCTCTCCAGCATTGGGAGCAAAGTTCTTCTTAATCTAACCAGAACATTTGCACCAGGAGAGAGAGTGAGAGAGAGCATGGTCCTTCACCTCTCACTCTCTGCATGTCATCTCTGTGCATGTTCAAGTCTGACTAAGCCAGTCTTTCTCGGGGAACTTTGACTGTTCTACACACAGAGCACCCTACATGTCCTCTGTGGTTGTATCAGTGAGCAAATGAACCGAATCATTCCAATTATTTCTGTGCTAAGCAGGTTAACCTTATGCTGTATCTGTACCATGTGGTTAGAGTGAGTTTTGCAATTTTCACAATATTAATAATATCCGAACACAATTTCAAAAATTACTTTGTGTAGAAATGAGAAAAGGGAAGAAATATGAGGAAGAAAGATATTTCCTCTTTTGGCTCTTATCTGTTCTTGTCTGAGACAACAGACAGTTTGTGACTCTTGGGCACATATTTGAGAGATTGGCACAGTGGGCTTTTAAAAAGAAATTCTGGCTTGTGAGGTTAGCTTCAGTTTACACAGAGAAAATTAAAATTTCAGATAGACTCGTTAAGCCTTTAGCTCTCTCTCTCTCACCTTTTCCAAAGGACAGTTTTTGGGGCTTTCTTAGAATATTCATCAATGTCTGAAGAAATTGTTTATGCAAATCTCAAATTCCAGGACTCTGATAAGAAAGAAAATCTGCAGGCACCTGACAAATGTGGTGGAAAAGGTAAGATTTTGAGCCAAGGCTGTGGCAATGGCTACAGTCCCACACTTCAAATCTAGCAATAATTCAGTGTGAATTTTTAATTAAGCTTTTTATTTAAACCAAAGTATCAAAGTGGTTATAAAGATATTTTTCCTTACAGCATAAATCACTGCAACAAAATACTCTATATTTTACATTGCAATTATTTTTTAAATACTAAACTCAGTACAAGGGACAGGGTCATATTTTCAAATGCTGGTGCTTTTCGTTTGCTTGTTTTTGAGACAGGGGTTGTCTGTGTAGAAACGCTGGTGTTCTAGTATGAAGATTTTTTGTTTTGTTTTATGTGTGTGTGTCATTCTATGAAGCCATGGAACTATGATTATACATTGTGCAGGAAAGTCATGGACTTACATGTTACTCTTTTTATAGTTTTGAAAAGTAAAGTGCTTGCAGAATAGGATAAAGAGAAATAAGGAGAGAACACTTGTGTGTGTGTGTGTGTGTGTGTGTGTGTGTGTGTGCGCGCGCGCGCATGTGTGCGCTTGTATATGTGTGTATCCAGAGACAATATTTTTTACCTGACTTGTTTCCTCATTGTTCATGGAGCTCGCTGTAGTCAAGGTCTTGGGGGCTTCCTTGTTTTATCCTAGCATTTGGATCTCTATTCTTGTTTTAAATTTAGATTAGCACCAGGGGTTTAGCTTAAGTTGTCAGGATTGCACAGCCAGCACCTTTACCCCCCCGAGCCATCTCACAGCCTCTTTTCACTGCTATACTCCCTACTGTTTTCATCATGCTACCCAGTCTCTTTTAAAATTACTTTCCTTGCTAGCACGGAAGGAGCAATTCTCTAATCTCGACTACTAAAGAGGTTGAGGCAGGTGGGTTATAAATTCAAGACCTGCCTGAGCTGCAGAGTGAGTTCAAAGTCAACTCAGGCAGTTAGTTTAGTGAGATTCTGCCTTAAAATAAGAAGTACAGTGAGAACTGAGGACAGAGCTTTGTGCTAGGGGACTTGCTTAGCATGGGTGGGGCTCTACTTTCAATGCAACATGACACAACATGACACACTCAACACAACCCTCATACCACACCAAAACCTAAGTGAAATTCCTTCATACGGGGTGTTCTCTGGGACACAACCTCCTGATTTTCACTTTTCCTGTGATTGAGCTGGTTTTGCTGTTCTGATTGTCTTGACTTCCTGCTTGTGCTCTTTGATGGCTCACACCGGGGCACTTTCCAGGTCTCCTTCTACTGTGCCACAATATGCATTTCTAAGTCATTTCATGCCTTTCAGCTTCCAGTACCATGACTTCCAAGTATCTGCTCATAACCTTTACCCTTCCAGTACCATTACTTCCAAATATCTTCATGACCTTTCTCCTCTCGGTACCATGACTTCCAAGTATCCGCTCATGACCTTTCCTCTGCCCTCAGTACTTGTCCTGCTCCTCCACAGGCAGGCTTGGCTTGGCTTTGAATTCTCCCTGAGCATTCCTTCTCATATAGAGCAATCTTTAGCTACTCTCAATGCCTTCTGTTCCACACATAAAAATACCCCCTAAATTAGAGTACTCTTACTCTCATGTTACTCAACCAAGAGATGTTCTGCACATCTCTTCCCCATATCCATGATATCTGGACCACATACTTTCTAAAATAAAAGAGTTTCAAAAGTTATCTATCTATCTATCTATCTATCTATCTATCTATCTATCTATCTATCTATCTCTGTACCAAGCATTTAGCTGTTTCTTTTCTGTTACTTTAAAATGCATCTACATGACAGCATAAACTTGCATACCCTATTACTTTGTTTTATGAGCAGCCACAACAGTGTCTAGTACCTAAATGATTCATTCACAACTGATAACTTTTAAATAATCGAATACATCATAAGTAAGAAAATAATTTTGACAAAAGATAACACATGATCTTGATTTTTAAGCCTCAGATAAAGACTGGAACAATATTTATAGTACTTTCAATAACGACAATTTTTTCAAAATATTAAGAAATCAAGTTTTTTATTTTATGTGTCACTTTTGTGAGATTTTACAACACTGTTATGCTACTAGCTGTTGATATAAGACAATTTCAGGAACAGAGTAAGAATATTAGGTAATTCTTGAACTGCATTCTTAAAACAGTTGTAGTGGCATCTCATTTGTACATTAATAAAGCTTGCCTGAGGATCAGAAAAGTAAAACAGTCACACTGGCCAGTCTTACAGACCAGGCAGCAATGACACGCACTTTTAATCCCAGTAGCTACACTAGCTTGCCATAGAAACCAGGTGGTAGTGGTGCACACCCTTAATTCCAGAACTAGAGAGAATTATAAAATGGGAGGAAACAGCTCTCACTCTCAGTCTCATTCTGAGAGTCCTGGAGGCAGGATCGCCGTTTCAGACTGAGATAGAGGTAAGAGCCAGTGACTGCCTATTTTGCTTTTCTGATCTTCAGGTTTAACTCAAATTTTTATCTCTGAGTTTTTATTATTTGTGCTACAAACAGTCTTTTCATATATTCATACACGGTGATAATTTAAATCATGGAATGCCTTACAGTTACTTTTAGGGAAATGGTCTAGTCTGTGATTCTTTGTTCAGAAAATAATAAAAACCATTCCATCGCAATGTTTTGCTAGAAAGTATTGAAAAAGTTGTAACGAGAAGTGCAAATGAGGCCCGGTGCTGATGAGGGATGCAGGGATATGACCAGTGAGAGCCTGCTCTGCTGTTCAGCAGCCCCACAATTGGCGTTAGAGGGAAAAGCGTTAACAGCTGGAATTGCCTGTCAAGCCTCACCTCTATATTCCAAGAAGCTCCTCAGACTGACTTGGCTTCCCTCAGCCTCCAGACACTTTCCACACTATCCGAGGATACACTCTGCCTGCAGTCATCTCCATTTCCCTTCCTCCTCTCTATTTTGTAAATTTTCTCTTTCCTTTTTTGTATTTTTTATCAGCCTAGGGATTAATGTCTTTGTCTCTGAGACTCTTTTCTCATTCAAAGGAACTTGCTATGTTTCTTACGTTAAAAATTCATTGTTTTGATCTTATTAGTAGGAAATTTGAGACATTTAATGAACAAAAAATCTGGGCAGTAAGACAGCATAGTTAAAGATTTAAAATAAAACCTGATACGTTACTTATAGTTTCCTATCTGATTATTCTTGAAGAAAATTAATGTCATTGGGTTTCAAGCAAATTACTTTTTTATTAAAAAATGCATAGGAGAAAAGAAATAAGGAGAGGATGAATGAATGAATGAGTGAATGAGTGAGTGAGTGAATGGATGAAAGAAAATGAGGTGTGAACTGCTTCTTGAATGCTGTGCTCTTTTTCTTTTCACAGTACCTTCTGCTCCTTCCTATTCACAGCATAAAGCAGTCTTCATTCTGACTGTTCTATGCCTTCTGCTGCTCATTGGACTAGGGGTCTTAGGAGGTTTGTGTATGTATCATCCCATTCTTTATAAAGAAAATTTAAATTTAATTAAAATATAGTTGCATCATTCCTCCCTATTTCCTATAATCACTCTCATGCCCTTGCCTGTTCCTTCTTAAATTCATAGCTTCTTAGTCTTCTATTATTATTGGTACACAGATATATAAATAAATACGTAAATGCAACCTGATGAGTTTGTGCAGTGCTGCATATATATATATATGTATGTATGTATGTATTTATAAATGCATGCATCTATATAGATATTTTTGGGCTGATTTAGAAGGCGATGAGTAGTTGAACCAATGTTTATTCTTCGAATTAAGGCTTTACACTCCAGAGGATCTTATAATGTAGTTCAGAGACGTACACTCTATCCCTTCCACTAACTCCTATAGAGAAGACCTTTTTCTACCATTTTAATACTTTAGTGCTATTTTTGAGAAAAAAAACTCATCAAGTTTCTAAAGGTGAAAGAATAACTGAGAATTTATAAATTTTTAAAAATCATCTACTATTTTCTTCTCTCCTTCTGTCTTTAAAAAATCCTGGAGTTCATACAACTTTGGAGACAGAAAGGATAAAATCAAATCGACTACAAAACATCAGGAAAGAACTTGAGAGAAATGTTTCCCTACAGCTGATGCACAATATCTACAGCTCCAAGAGAATCAGGAACCTTTCTGCCATGCTGCAAAAAACAGCCACCCAGCTGTGTCGTGAACTGTATAAAAATGAACCAGGTAACCCTATACTGCTCTCAAAACTATTCCGCTGGCAACAAACTAAACCTTAGGGTCTTTTAAGAATCACTTTCTTAGCCGGGCAGTGATGGCACACGCCTTTAATACCAGCAGCACTCAGGAGGCAGAGGCAGGTGGATCTCTGTGACTTTGAGGGTCCAGGACAGGCTCCAAACTACAGGGAAACCCTGTCTTGAAAGAATTAAATGAGTTGATGAATGAGTCATTGATATTTCCCCCTAGTTAGGGGGAAAACATGAAAGTAGAAATAACTAGACTGCCAATTTACAGGGTTCGACAGTTACATAATGAAGCACACATACAGTATACTCAGTTTCTCTAATCTGCAGTTTATTACCCTTGTCCTGGGCACAAAGCTCAGGAGGTGGCAAGTAAGAAAGGGTGCCTCTTTGTACATGACCTCATTCCTAAATTTCAATTTGTGCTGAAGGGGTAAAAGATCCTGGCAAAGAAATGAAGTCTTGGGTGATGCACCTAGCAGGGAAAGGAGTATTGCCTTCCAGCGTTTCTGTAGTTATTATGGCTAAACTATGTTGCCGTGCTTCTAAGGTGCCTCTTCAATATTCCAGAAGTTGAAAGCTAGAGAGACACATTTGCTGGAGAAAACCAGACCGACGTGGCTCTGTGAACCTGATTTTACTAGACAGCATTTGTTGTGAATTATTTTTAGAGTCATAAGTGAGTCCAAAAAAAATAAAGAAAGAAAGAAACGAAAAGAAAAAAGAAAAAAAAAGAAAGTAAAAGGAAAGAAAGAAAGAAAGAAAGAAAGAAAGAAAGAAAGAAAGAAAGAAAGAAAAAAACCTACCCAGGTTCCTAATGATGGACAATACTTTTGAATCTGGCCAGGTACTTGAACCTCTGTGTTTGCCCAAGTATTGTGTCATGTTCCTAGGGTGATGTATAGGGATACAGCTGACTTTCTCCTTGACCTAAAGAGAAGAAACACAGTAAATCTGATCAACGTCACAGACAGTAAAGAAATAGTAGTCAAGGGTGTTCACACAAACCTATAAAACTCTGTCCTCCTTCTAGAACACAAATGCAAACCTTGTCCAAAGGGTTCACAATGGTACGAGGACAGTTGTTATTCCAATCTTGATAAGTCTGAAACCTGGCCAATGAGTGAAATGCTCTGTTCTGCTCGGAATGGCAGCCTGCTGAAGATTAAGAACAGGAATGTGCTGGTAAGGTTCCATGTCTCTGTTCCCCCCGAAAGGAATCACTTCATATCATGGAATATGGGGTAAAGAGGGATGTGTTGGGAAGGCACGCAGTGATCCACTCATGACTTGGGATTACTTTCCTTGCATGGGGAGGGGTGTGGGACTTACACATTTGTCTCAGGGAAATCACAGTCAAGCTAAAACACATGGGCTTTAGCTTAATCAAAATCTTAGAAGTTACAGGATAGGTGGGTAGATCAGGGACCCCCAGAATCCTCAAGTCTATGTTATTTTCAAGTTGGAAGTGTAGTAGCAGGTTTCTGTGTATGTCCTCAGAATAGCTATCCAAAGACAAAAAGTGTGACCATCATGGCCAAGGCTCCCCATGCCCATAAAAACCACATAGGACAATCTTCTTTATTGTCAATATATTATATTTTTTTTTATTTACTAGGGAAAGAAGCCAGGTAAAGTCAAATAGGGTGATATTTGTTTAAATAAGTATACTGGGTTGATAGAGAAGAGGCAAATGTTAAGCAGACACATTGCACAGAGTTATTAGAACTAATGAAAAGTGAATCCTCTAGTTTGGTTATTTATTTGTTTCTGTCTAAGTCAGTGGTTCTCAACCTTCCTAATGCTGCATCTCTTTAATATAATTCTTCATATTGTGGCGATTCTCAACCATAAAATTATTTTCGTTGCTACTTCATAACTGTAATTTTGCTACTGCTATGAATTGTAATGCAAATATCTGAAATTTCTGATGGTCATAGGTGACCCCTGTGTAAGAGTCATTTGATTCCAAAGGAATAGTGACTCACATAGTGGGAACTACTGGTCTAACTAATGTCTTTCTGTTTCACTTATTAGTAAAGAGTTCTGGTCTCTCACATCGTAATCCTTTACTATTTTCTTTCTTTCTTTTGAGACAAATCTCACTCAGTAGCCCTGGCTTATCTCAAACTCAAAGGAATCCTACTGTCTCAGTCTCCCAAGTTCTAGAATTACCTGTGTGAGCTGCTGGTCCTATATTGTAGTCATTCATCTTGAAGTAAAAATATATTCCCTAAGTGGCTCAGCTTCTTTACCATAAGAAACTTTGTCATCTTTTATAGGAGAAGGAAATTCGATGAACTATTCTTTCTCATTGACCTTTCTCAAGTAATCATTTATAATTATTTACTTTTAAGAAACGTCTGTCTTTAACAGAAAAGCAGATGTTACTTTGGGTAAAGTGTTCTGTGCTAATTTTGATTCTGTGGTTATTGCTCTTCTCTGGGTCTATTGCATTATACTTCTCTTTTCTGTTAAGTCCAGCTTGCCGTTATTAATCACGTCCTTTGCCCCAGATTGAATATTCACTACCCAAATAGTTAGACCTGGAAAATTGCTAAACTTTTCATTGACCCTACATGAAGGTGATTCAGTGAATCAGCAGTCCTTTTGTCACCCATAGTGAAGGCTGAAGAGGTCTCAGACTTCAACCCACTGTTGTCAATTTCTGACACAGAAAGTGAAAAGTTGAACCATTTTATTAGAAAGCAAAAGTAAACTAGCAGAAGGGAGCTGAGCTTCTCAAAAGAGAGTTTCATCCCTGGGTATTTGGATAGCTTGTTTTATGAGAAGTTTTACTGGGAGAAATGAAGCACGATTATAAAAGCTCAGGGTCAGAAATTGGGATTCAACCTGAAGATCTGAAAAGCAAAACAGCCAACCACTGGCTCTTACCTCGACCTTAGTCTGAAATGGCGATCCTGCATTCAGGAATCTCAGAAGGAGACAGTTTTTTGAGAGCTGTTTCCTCCCATTTTATAATCCTCTCTAGGTCTGGGATTAAAGGTGTGCATGACTGTAGTTAAAGGCATGCACTGCCCAGTTTCTATGGCAACTTGTGTGGTTGCCAGAATTAAAGGTTTGTGTCATTATGGCTTCTAAGATTAAAGGTGTGTTACCATAATCTGGTCGGTAAGGCTGACCATTGGGACTGTTTAACTCTCAGATCTTCAGGCAGTCCTTATTTATTAAAATACAGTTCAAAGGCCTCTACAGAGACAAGAGATACTTATGGGTTTAGGAGGGGAGGAGATTCTGGAATGAACTAGGGTTCACCCTTTCTGTTCTTAAGCAGGGCAGGTGGGGATGGATATGTTGTAGTATCAGATGCATAACGAAAGCTGAACTTTCTGCAAGGTTGATCAGACCATAATGATAAAGCAAAAGGCTGTTCGTAGTTACCAGGGTTACCCATGGTCCTAACTAGCTTGTGGTGGTGTTGGTTTTTACTGTTTGAGCAGTTGCAGGATGTCCTGCCACAACACAGGTCTGTGATTACATCAGCCTCCAAGTACTGGAGTTTCCTTCTCACTCTTCCCTGTGTCTACATAGCAGGCCCAGCTTTCTTCCTGCTAGACAGGAAACTGTGCTGTGAAAAAGTGTTGACATGCTGCACCAAAACTATAATGTTAAAACAGTAGCCTGCAGTATGGGATCCTGTGGGGCAGTGTACAGATATAAGAAACAGCTTATTAAACAGGTCATCTCTGTTTCTCCAGGAATTTATAAAGTCTAAGAACTTAAAAAATTATTGGCTGGGGTTATCGCCCAGAAAAGAGCAAACACATGTCGAGATGCTGAATGAGAACATGTTCCTCTCTGCAGGGTAAGTCTCTGTGCTTCCTGGATTTTTATGGTTAGACTAAAATGAACACATTTCTTTAGGAACCTAGCAGAGGGCCTTTCACAGCAACTTCAGCTGACACCATGTCTTTAAAGGCAACTGTCCCTGCAGGTGTCTGTGATGTATTTGACTACGTAGAAAATTGCCACACACATCTTGTCATTAGTTTGGCAAATCTCCAATAACCTATAGGAATCAAGTTATAGATTTCTTGAGGGTTATTAGTGGTATGATCTGCTGGCCTGGTCTGTCACCTAGGTACCCTGTCCCTTTAAGAGACAAGTCCCACCCACTCCCAACCACCTCCATCTGCTTCCAGGCAAGCAGATCTCTGCCTCCTCCAGTCTAGGCACACTCTCTCTTTCTGTCTTTCTTCTGAAGAGGTAACTACTGTTTCTCCCTCTCTCCCCCCTTTTTTCCCTCCCTCCCTCTCTCTCTCTGTCTCTCTCTCTCTCTCTGTCTGTCTCTCTCTGTCTCTCTCTCTCTCTGTCTCTCTCTCTCTCTCTCTCTCTCTCACACACACACACACACACACACACACACACAATACATTCAGTTGTGAGAACTAGTTGATCCACATAGGCATTTTGCAATTTTTGTTCTACTTCGGCCAATTCTTTTTCTGCTTCAGTTGTTAATTACCTAGTACTGTATAAATCTGAGTCACCTTATAAAATTTGAAGCAAATTACTTAATTCTTGAATAGTCAGGACTATGGTAGGGTGCACTCACTTAATATTACCCAATAATTTTTGAAAATCATTGAGTGTGATTTGACCTCTCCTAATCTTTACCCTTTGTAGCTGGATTCTCTGTTTACTTAATTTAGATCTTAATTTTTTCAGGAGCAATTTGTAATCCCAATCGGGGTAAAATTTTTTTGTATTACATTAAACTTTTTTAAGGTATCTGTATCAGAAGCAACAAATAAATTATCATGTATATAATGGTAAATAATTGATTGAGGAAATTGTTTAGGGGCCATTTCTAGTGGTTGATGCACAAAATATTGACATAAAGTTGAACTGTTTAATATTTCTTGAGGAAAGATTTTCCATTGCTATCTTTTTACAATCTGACATTATTATTAGTAGACACTGTAAAAGCAAAAATTTCCCTAACTTGTTTTTATAAAGAAACAATCTTATAAACCAATAACTATAATAGGCCAATCTTTAGGTAGTAAAGAAGGCAGAGGAATTCTGGACTGTAAGGATTCCATAGGTTGAATTACTTGTTTTACAGCAATGCTCAAATTAGTTAACATTCTCCATTTTCCAGATTTCTTTTTCATTACAAATACAGAATTCCAATAACTAGTAGTTTCCTCAATGTACTTAGCATCTAACTGTTCTTTTACTATTTGTTCAAGCACCTGTAACTTTTTCTTAGTTAAGAGGCAGTGGTCCACCAATACAGGCTTATTACTTAGCCATTTTGAACGCAGAGCAGTTGGGTTTCAAATTTGGATAGCTAATTCTTTTTTTCCCCCATTGTTGAACAACCTGTATAGACCTGTGATTTTCCTTGATAATTTTTTTTCTAATACCTTTTCTAGAAATGTACCTTATTTTTAACATCATTGTTTAGGCTGTTTCTGAAACTGTAGGAATAAAATTTGAGCTCTCCATTGTTGCAACAAACCCCTCCCCTGTAAATTCATGGCTACATCATTCACATAAGGCTTTAATATTTCCATTTGTCTTTTAAGCCCTATACGTTTAATCCGTTCTACACTTTGTTTCATCTGAGATAATGTTCTAATGCCTAACAACTGAGTGGAAACTTTCTATAAAGACCAGTTAGGATTCCAAGACTCTAGAAATTATATATACATAAGCTCCAGTGTCCACTAAACCTTCAATCTCAATGCCATTTATTTATAATCTTAGTTTTGGCCTCTCATCATTAAAAACAGTTTACAAAAATACTTTTCTTCCCATTGCTTAGAACATCTGCTGTCCTACATATTTGAACTGCTTTAACCTTTCAGACATGGGAGTAATAACAATTGAGCAATTCTATCTTCCGCCTCTATGTGCGTAGTTCTTTTTACATAGGCCATCTATAAAAGCATGAAAACAATCAATATAGGAATTAGAGAGATCATTTTAGGCAACAGTATTTTTATAAAATCTTAAAAAGAGGATGCCTTTTATAGACCCCAAGTGACACATTGATGTGATTTGTCAATTATTAATAACGTGGAAAAATTTACTTGTATTTTCTTTAGTAGAAAAATAACTTTTGTAGGCTCTTTATTAGCAAGAGATTAAGAGATTATTTTTATGAACTTTTGCCTTAGCAGCCATATTATTTAATAAGCTAACTACCACTCTATTTCCGGTCTTACATTTTTATAGAATTTAACTGAAAGTTTCTAGAAAACAACTTAAAGAGCAGAACAAAGTTCTCAATAATGATAAACAGATGAGAGCATGCCCAATAACACTGTTAAAAATCATGAATTTTGCTCTTCTAGTTCATTCGCTATGAATATTAAACATTCATTTAAGCATTAATCAGTTGATCAAGAGAAGATAACACCCTCCATACAATGAATGACTAATACCTCTGGAAATTCAAACAGCACTGGCTTAGTACTTTATGCCCTGACTGCAATTGATTTTACCAGAAGTTGGGCTTTTTTTAGTTTTTTTATTTCTCCCATGAATGGACCATTGGTTGATAATGAGTTGTTCCCCGCTATTAGGGAGAAACAAACAAACAGAAACATTTAAACCAAATTTAAGCAATCAAACAAACAAGAAAAATCTAAGTTCTGGGCCTGCTGTGCTGGCTCACAGGAAGCAGTTAAACCCCACCCATCGTTCTTTGACATTCAGATTCCACTGCCCTGTGCGGGCTGGCCCTGGGCTGAAAGAGCTCTGAGTTCCACTTGTCGGGAATTTCTTTAATTGGAAAGAGCCACACACACACACCTTTTTTTCTTTTTCTGGGAAGAGGCTTTTTTCTTTCCTTTATGTTTTGTTTATGGGGCCTATTTATTTCTACACTTTAATTCACCATTTTCCCTTCTACCGTAAAAATTGTTTTTTCTTGATTAAACAAATTTTTCCTTTTCCATCAAGAAATTTTCTTTTCTTAATTCCTTTTCTTCCCTTTCTCTACTTAAAAAGGATTTTCTCCTTGATTTATTATTTGTCTCAAGAGCCATTTTACTTGTTGCCACTTCTGAGATAAGGAACTTAAGTTCCCTGTGACCCTGCCAAATCCTGAGAGTACACTGATTTTTCCCCTCTATTCCTGGAGTATCTGGATCACCTTCTTCTTCTTCTTCTTCTTCTTCTCCTTCTCCTCCTC